>CM033634.1:35458918-35616418 GCA_019453435.1 Rhinogobius similis | reverse complement strand
TCCCTCTTTTTCTTTTTTTAATAACTGGTGCACATTACATTGACACACTTGCTATTGTCAACATTATACTAACAATCAGAAAGAGTCCTAAAACTCTGTCCTTTACCTTCGCTCTCTTTCTTTCTTTCTCTCCCTCTCTCTCTGCTCCTACAGTTTAAAACCTTTATACTCCATGAACCGCTTTAAGAATAGATCTGAGCTTTCCAAGTCCCACCTGCAGGATAGCTTACGTACCACCAGTACTCTAGAAATCTGTGGGTTTAGTGATGGTCAGTGCCGCTTGTTTAGAATCAGACAAACCAATGGACAATCATATTTGAACCTTAACAACATGAATTATATGAACTGAATGAATGAATTATATTAGATGAACAAACTAATATCACACAGAGTATTGAACCTGAGCTGTACTCTATGATATCCTTATGATCCACAGTTAATGATATAATCTCCTCTCCTTGTCTGTGACCTGGATCAACTAGTCTAGGCCTGTAGTCAATACAGTATTTACTTGTACTTAGTTGTGAAAAGGTTCAGTTAAACTGGAAAATTAAATTTGATATAGTCTGGTTCAAACTTGATTGTCCATATTTGTTGTATACAGCCCCGTCCCTCACAGCCCAGTGCAGACACAGAGGCACAACAAACATTCCCACATTTCTGTTATGATTTGATCTCCCTCTCTCTTCTTTCCAGCGTGGTCCTGACACCTCACACACACACACACACACACTCACACACACACACACACACACACTCACACTCACACTCATTCTCAGAGCAAAGCCTGCTGGGGCGTTTCAAATTGACACCTCCTGAGCACACCAGCCGCATCTCCAATTAGTGGCTTTTATTATCCCGATCTGTTAGCGAGTAGGGAAAGAAATCAAACATCCCCGGGCACTACGTTTAACATGCACACAAGGCGAGATGATGAGTAGGAGCGCTACCTTTCTACACCTACAGCTGGAGGGTTAGGGAGAGGGGCGCTGGACTTATTTTGTCTTTTGAGCTCAATCCACAGTCAAACAACGGCCTGGACCCAGACCTGGACTTCTAGGGTGAGTTCAAACTTGCACTCTGAGGTCCGACTGACTGGAGAGTGGAAATTTGATGAGAAAATATTTGGAGTCCATTTTAAAGAGACATAATTATACAAAATGTGGTTTTTCAAGCCATTATTGGTTGAGCAATGGTGTTGCATACCCCAGAAACATGTTCCACGTGCCTTTTCTTTGTTGTACAGAGTAAAAGGGCAGGACCATGTTCATTGGGTCAGGGCTCTTGACTGTTCATAGTCAGCTTCAGTGGTGGAAATTAACAAAGTACTAAAGTAAAAGTTCTTTCCTCAGTAGAAGTGTCAAGGAATACGTTTGCTTATTCATTTGTGAGCAAATCTTGTACTTTCTACTACACTACATTTTTGAACCATTAAGTCTTATTCCAGGTTTGACACCTGCTGAAATGGCTGGAGGGTTGTGTTTAAGCACGCTCATGGTGACATCAGGAAAAAAAAAAAAAGTTGTCGCTGCCAACCTCCTCATCATTTGTTTTGTCAGAGTTATATTATGATTTATTCCTGAATGTTTCAGTTAATTGTGTATTATCCTGTAACTGAGGCTCTAGCGCTCAGAACATTTCTGTTGTCAACTATTCTTTAGCTCCACCCACATCTCTGTACATAGTTGTGATTATTTGAAAAACAGGTGATGTTATTCCTGTTGAGCTATTTTTGCTTGCACCTCCTGCAGTGCCTACCAGGTCAGTTGCAGGGTCATCAGCTGGTTCCACCATTCACTGATGTTGTGCCTCTTTAGCCAGTGCATCTCCCAGAGGGGAGGCTTTGGCAACTGACCCCTACTAAGGAGATAGATTGTGGACTTTCCCACAAATCTCCGACAGCCAACCTCCACAGGGTAGATGGTTGTTGTCCAGCCAGCTTCTCTGCATTCAGCCGCTAAGTCTGTGTATTCCTCTTGAAGTCATTCGCTGCTTGCATTCCTTCTTCCCAAGGGATGGTGAGTTCTGGTGACTCTTTTCTAAGTGTCGCCTGTGTGATCAGTGGGGGTAATACCAACTGTCTGCCAAGATCCACACTCATTTTCCAGTCCTGTTCTGATTTTAAAATGTGCTTAGTTGTTGCCATATGCTACTTGAAGAGAATGCTACACACAACTATCAAGATAGTAGTAGCAGTGATCTTGTTTAGACGGAAGAAATGCTCAGAACAAGTCTGGCAATGATTTAAGAATTTAAAACAGCAAAAGATTTTCAGATAAATTATGTAGATGATCTGAAAATACGTCCTAGAAACAAGGAAGTTCCACTGGGAGTGTGTTTGACACTCGGGGGAGGATTTTCTGATGAACATTCCTCAAAACAGCATGAATGCAACTGAGTACTACTTCAGGTATGTTTTTGATGATGGGACATTGTTGGAACATGGTTAAAAGCTCAAAAAAGTCATTGCAGCAGAATATTTGTCCTTTAATGGGCAAAAATAACCAACATGATACATTACAGAATAATGAATCTAGTCCAGTTAAGACAGTCCGTCTGCCTTAAATAGCACACAGAGAAGAGACTGCCTGGAATGAAGGGATAGGAACCCTGCTTTGTTCACTGTAACATTTCAACTGGAGCTAATAATGGGCTTTTATAATCTTTGCAGCAGCAGTTGTGGTCAAAACAGCCATCTGTCTTGAAGCCAGAGAGACCATTGCAGTGACCAGCTGCTCAGAGCTCAGACCACTGCTCATGGCTGTCCAGGCCAATGGTCTTCATAGCAACACACACGCGCTTGGACCACCTTCACTACTCCTTCAAAGACGTCAACAATACATTTCTTACTAGGATGTATATCCAATTGCCCTACCTAGTGGTTGTTGACTATAATAATTTACCATAGCCCACAATTTAAGTGATAAAGAATATTTGGTGATGCAATTTATTATAATGGCATTACCAACTCACTCAACTGTGTCCAGCTTACAGTACCCCATACAGCCTAAGCCTAAATTGACACAAATCCATAAAAGATAGCCAAAGATTCTATTAAAGATCCTATTCACCTTATTCTGCCCCACCCACTTTTGCCTCTTTTTGCCACACAAACGCACTCCTGTAATAAAGCAGTGTCTGGCTGGGCTTCAGTTGCCCCGCCTGATATCTTGTGAAGCCTTCCACTCTCACCAGAATGTCTGTTGTGACCATGAGTGGAGCAGTGTTCTGAGCGCATGCACGGACATTTGACGTGCACGCAGTACCTCGACAACTTCAACAAGATGTTGCCATTTGGTAAATAACAAGCTAACTTTTATATTTCTCGGATAGATTGTGTATTAGCTTAGCTTGTGTTTTCTTTCTAGGTGTACTTGCTGGAGTTTTAGGACTATGGCCACAGAAACGGAGAACATATGCTGCTGAGAAATGTGCTTTTATTTAGAGAATATAGATGTAGAAAATTTACTTTAATAGGCCAACAAATAGACATCTACGTTTAACACTGCATTTGAAGGGTGTCAAGCCTTAAACTTTGTTTAACTTAACTTTAACTTTAATTGTATTAATTTTCCCCCATCATCTGGGGACCCCTGGAAATCATTTCGCGACCTCATTTGGGGTCCTGACCCCTAGTTTGAGAACCACTGGTATAGGGTACAACAATACTGTTATAATGTGATTCTATGTCAGTTTTCTTGTTACTTGAAGTAAGATACTAACACTTTCTTTGGTATTTTTAAAATTATAATGCAAATATTTTTAATAACATTATTATTATTATAACACTAAATCCTTTTTCCTCCTTTCATGTGTAGGGTGTGGGCCGGGTTAATCAGCTGCCCACTGATGCATTAGTGCATTACTGTCCATCCTGGCTTTAATGTGAACTGCCTCAACATTTAAGCTTTACAAAACATAAATAACATCTGCCGTGCTGATTATGGGCAAATACACAAGAAAAGTAAGTCTGTGAAAGTTTAATAGCACAGCTGCAACAAAAGCATTGTATCACTTCAAGACAAAACATGGATGCTAAAAGCAATGATGTATATTACTTATATACTAGTAAAAGTATAACTAATTTGTATTTAAGGCGGACAAGATGTGATTTATTTTGCTAAACAAGCTGCTCTTTGAATAGGTGATTAAAAATCTAGGGAGAGTTACAGTGTTAAAATGTACCACACACTCATTTGTTTTTCGTTGTGTAAAAACATACCTTTACTTCTGACATGGTGTAACTTCAGGTCCACAGATGACTGTGGAAACAGTTCTAGTGGACACTGATGTTGAGGGTGTTTCTGTGTCCAGAGTGAAGGAGGAAACACTTGTGCACACGCAACATCTGGAGGACTGTGGCTGGAGGCCTCCTGTGATGTGCCCTGAAGCAATAACAAAATATATGAAATATACCGTCAAAAAGTTACCGACGATGAAGAAAAGCATCAATCACATTTCAAGTACATATGTACAGTAATCATAATAGATTAAAAACAGTGTTTAGGCCTCATGAAAAAAATAACAAATGTAAATTTAAATAATCAGTTTATTATCTAATTCTTATTAGGCAATTTATTCTTATTATACATTTTACTGCGTCTGCTGTCTGTGTGCAAATGCAGATTGTGCTGAAGTGTTGAATGTCATATGTTATTATACAGTCATGAAGAAGCTGTGGTGAACAACAGCACATACTTACATCGTGGGGTTTGGAGCTGTTTTATTGTCCCATTGTGTCTTCTCTGCTGTGAAGAGTTCCCTTCTTTCTTTGCCCGGATATGTGCCATTGCAAGGATACCATGGAGCCCCAGACCAAAAATAATAGGTGAGAAAAGACGCCTTATGAAAGTGTGAGAGAGAGAGAGAGAGAGAGAGAGAGAGAGAGAGAGAGAGAGAGAGAGAGAGAGAGAGAGAGAGAGAGAGAGAGAGAGAGAGAGAGAGAGAGAGAGAGAGAGAGAGAGAGAGAGAGAGAGAGAGAGAGAGAGAGAGAGAGAGAGAGAGAGAGAGAGAGAGAGAGAGAGAGAGAGAGAGAGAGAGAGAGAGAGAGAGAGAGAGAGAGCCACAGATGCAAGCAAGATACTCCGGTTGTACGTGTGTGTGGATTTGGGACATATGTGCACGGCCCGTGTGGGTCGAATCTTGCAGCAAATACCTCCGGATGGTTGGGTTCAGTTAGTACGTGAGCGGGCCCGGGTCAGGTCCAATCATGCAGCAAATGACTCGGGTCGTGTTCGACAGAGTGCGCATTTTTGGGCCCTAACATTTGGGACATAGCTAAATTGTGTGCTTAGCGCCATCTACTGGCTGGATGCACCAAGTAAATGTCACTCCAGACTGCTGGACTAAATATTTCATAATAAACTTATTTTCCCTTTTTTTTTTTTTCCCCAAAACATGAGATGGCAAATTAAAGTTACTCAAGATCATGTTTAAAGGCTAATAACAATACAGAAAAGCATCATATTTGTCCTTAAAGTTAAATGGCTGATTTTTGTCTTGTTAGCCCAGTGCTACACATGATGCTGTTGACTCAGTCTGAGTTGCTGGAATCTCTTAGCTGAGAGTTAGCTACAGCTTCTAATGAACTCAAACAACAGACACACGTTATGACATTGAGCTAATATGCAGTTTACACTGAACAAAATGTCAACTGGTATTCTAAGTACCTGAAAGAAAACATAATATGTATCCTTAAACAAATGAAAAAATATCTATTGTGCTCTTCATTATTTTGAAAACTTAAATCTTAAATTTGATTGTGGCTTGGTGCAGTTTCTTCAAACTCGGCCTGGTTTGTTGTTTAGTCTCATCAGGCTGTAACTCCACCTATTGCCAACAGTTTTTTTTTAAAAGTGTGAAAATGCTTGTCATGTAGGAGCAGACAGCCCTCCCCCCTCTGTGTCTGGACTCTACATCTCATTAAATGTTATTGGACTCAGTATTGATCTGGCTGACTTTACATGTCTGGGGAAAGAAACGGGGACTCTGTTTGGTGAGTATAAAACAAGAGACTCCAACAAAAAAGTTTGTAGTTTGATGATGCATGATCTGGTACCACTTTATAATAACCTTTATTAGCCTGTCGTAGAAAAGGTTTCAAGGGTTGTCATCTGGACGCTGTTTTGAAAGACGTTTCGACGGATGACAACCCTTGAAACCTTTTCTATGATGGAACACTCCTGGATGAATCAGGGATTACCTCGGCCTTTTTTAGCATAAATAAAGCATGAACTAAGTGGTTACGAATCCCAAATTCAGTTGTTTTTATTGCTGCAATTATCTTTTCAGCTCCGTAAAAGCTCAGAAGGAGCCTCTTCATCATCATCAATGATAACTGAAGTGTTTCAGTGGTTCTTGGATGTGCCATGATGCAAATACTTTCTGCTATAGTGAAGTAAGAACAAAAAAAAACATAATTTGTGAGAAAAGATATTTGAACCACATGAGCAAGTAGAGTTTTTATACAATATACATTTTAAATCTTGAGTCTCTCTTGGAGCATTCCAGAGAATTCAATTTGATTCATTCATATTGTTTGTATTTCTGAAAATGCCTTTTCATCCGTAGTATCTTCTTAAAATCAATCCAATAACAATTATGGCTTGATTATTTCATTCATTATTTCAGAAATGTCAGAATGAGAATGGAATACGAGGCAGTAGCCAGTTCCCCCTGCTACTGCCGAGCGTGCCATTCTCATCCTGGGCGCTCTTTTAAACTACTTACAAAATATTCTTCATCATTCATATTTTGGCTTATCCATATTGAATAGTTATTTTCCCATTATCATCTTTCTTGAGTAATAAATAGTGTGAAAAACAGCTGCAGGTTAACCAACAGCGGATGGAAAGTTCTTTTAGGCCAAATGTACTTTAGCACGCTGCTGTCTGTGTTTTAATGAAAACACTGGGGTCTTTAATATGGATGTGGAAGCAGCAGTATTGCGCTGGCAGCAGTTAAAAAGGAATTAATTCTAGGCCTCGGCATTGTCTCCTTAATTGAATAAATAAGTCGGCGTGAATGAGTTTGGTTGGAGTGGTTGTACGCGGGTAACGGAGGGTCTAGTTGGCGGAGAAAGCGAGCGGCGATAGCGTGTTTACTGAGGTGTCCATATCCAGGCTGGGTGTTATCTGTGGCGTGGATTTGCCGTTTGTGCAGGTCTCTGAGGAGGTGTTCAATGACAGGAGAATGTGGGAGGATTCAAATCATTTTCCCAATTTGAATATCATCCATTTAGTTTGGTCATCTCTCAGTTTGTTCAGTCTGGGCACAAGCATGAATATTGATGATTAACACACTCAACTCATAGTACAATCAATTCATTAAAAGAGTAATTGCTTAACTAATCAATTAGCATATTAATTGTTAGCCCTAATATCTCTAAAGCAAATGAATACTTATTAACTAATAAAGAATAGACTAATCATCAATACATGTTTAATACATGTTTCATACACTAATCACAAGTAAAAAATGAAAGAAACAATCAATAACATGAACCTACCCTACCCCTAGTAAATGATGATCTAGATCAGGGGTCTGCAACCTGCGGCTCCGGAGCCGCATGCGGCTCTTCACCCTCATTGTTGCGGCTCCCTTTGGCTTTGAAAAAAAAAGCTTAACATAAATAAATGGTATTTCTTAATTCATTTTTATTCGTAAATTAGTTTATTTTGTTGGGCAGTTATCTTGGAGTTTAAGTTGATGACATCTAATTTTAAAATAACTATTTTTAATTTCTAATTTGCAAATATACGTCAGTCACATAACGTCATCAGCCTTTACGTGCTGACAGCTTTTGTAGTGTCGGTTATTTGTTGCGGCTCCCAACGTTTTTTTTTTGGTAGAAGAGGGGGCAAAATGGCTCTTTTGATAATAAAGGTTGCAGACCCCTGATCTAGATTCTAAAAAAAAAAAGTCAGTGATGAAATATTTGTATAATTGTATATATGCCTTAGTGTTACGAAGTGTCAAAATCACATGATGGGACACAGTACCGAGTACTTTTAGAATAGCCTTGATCTATGTCAGAACTCCAATTAGACCGCATGGTTAGTGAGAGTAGTTTGTAATATTTTTCCAGTTCTCAGGGATTGGGGATATTCCATGGTGGATCCAAAAGATCTAATTGTATTTTGTGATCACTGCAGCCTGTAATCGTGCCATTCAGCCGACCAACGCTTGGCTCTGACTTCACCTCACACATTAAACCTCAAACCTTGTCATCTTTCCTGCGCACTGACCTGCTGCTTCTGTGGTCTCTCTCTCTGCTGCCCACTCTCCCACACACACAGACCTGTTCAGTAACGTCACTCTCCCGCTGTAGCCAGGTTCAGTCAAATGCTTGTCCATTGTTCCCCTTGAGCGCCGGTGTGAACGCGCTGCCCTGAACGCCTGAAAAGCCCAGCGTGTGGCGAGGAAATGACCAGTGCTCCGGCGGAGTGTGGGTCTGTGGGAGTCAGAGGGAGCAGACGGTTTGGACAGATTAAAATCATAGTCACAGTGGGAAATCATGTCAAAGAAAGTAGAGTAAAATGAGAAGCTATTTGGAAGTGTCAGGAATGGACATGAACATTTAAGTGACCATTTAGCAGAGGAAATTATGATTTTGGGGAAGAAGCTTTGGCGGATGGGGTTTAGCTGAGACACTGTAGGGGGATCTTTCAAATTTGGTTAAAGCCAGATTTTGTGGTTAGGTGCTTCTTTAAGGGCTCATCTTTACATCTCTGTGGGAGAAAAGAGAAACCAGCCTAAATGTTGCAATGTCACATGTAAATCTATGGATGCAAGTGGATTTAATGGAATACTAAAACATCTTTGGGTGCAGATTAGAGCTGCAACTATTATGGTAATCATCAAGTTTTGTTTTGTTGTTGTTGTTTTTTTATACAAAAGGCCTATGACCATGAGATTGTTTGCTAAATTTTACCCATAAAGCTGAAGATGTTTGAGGACATTCTGGTGGAGAATCTTTATGAACTAAAATGTGTTTTAATCAAAAGGTTAAGGTTTACTAATTCTGAGTCATTTTTCTGTGATTCTCTCAGTTATAGCATGTTTTGAACAGACCAGTTAACAATTATTTGATTACTTAATTAGATGACAACTATTTATATAATTGATTGTAATTAAGCAATTAATTCATTGTTTTAAAATATATTGTTTTCAGACTTTATTATATTATGTTGAGAAAGTAAACTAGCCAAGAATCAGTTGGAGGTTCAAGGTTCAAACATGCTTCTGACTCACCTTATCTGGCAGGAATAAGACAAAGATTAGTTTTTTCATTCTCAGCTGAGAGTCCCTTGTCGTCCCATACAGTTTTAATGGGTTGTACATCCATGTCCCTGTTACAGATTCAACCCTATACTGTATACTTTTGTGCTCATAGTTGTTGGGTTAAGGTGGAATCAGATCTCAGAAGGACAAGAGACTATAGGCAAAAGTAATTTTTGTTTTTCCTTTCAAAATATTTTATCTGGACTAAATTGTCCAATCTGCACTTGAGATGTTGAAGACTTTTCATTGAATCCACTTCATCCATAGATTTGTCTGGGACATTGTAACTTCAAAGGCCGTGTTCTCCAAATGTCCCTCAGAGACATAAAGATCACACACACCAAACCAACACTTTATAATATCTACACTTTTTTTTGAGCCTTAATAAAGCATGAACAAAGAATTCATAGTGAACAGAAACAATTTGTTCATCATGAATAAAGTCTTTGTTGTTCATGCTTTATTAAGGCATGTATAAGTGCTCTGCTACAGTGACTTTTTTAAGCTTTTAACCATGTTCTAACAGTGTTCTGTCATTAAAGGTCCCATAACATGCAAAATGGACTTTTCAGAGGTTTTAACCTTCCTACAGTGCTATTTGGGCCTCGTATGTTGTGCCCAAAGTGGTTTTTTGATTGATTCCCGCATGCTTTCACTAGAGAACTGTCTTTTCCGTCCCCCTCGGGTGAGCAGGCAGACGGGGGCTCCTCACAAGGATGACGCACTTCACAAGGATGACGCGGTGTTTAAGCCACGCCTCCGGGAAGCGCGCAGCCGCAGAATAAAAACAGCTAATGCTAATGCTACACAGTAATTACACGATGGATACGACAGATAGAAGAGTTAGCTTGTTATTTACCAAACGGCACATCCGTCGTCGAGGCCCTGGAGCACGTCAAACTCCAGGTCAGATCCAGGACGTAGGACTCAGCACGACGCACCGTCAGGACGGATAAAATGTTTATTCCCGTGTTTGTGTATCGCTGTTTACCGGAGCACACGGCGCATGCACCATCTCCACTCTAGGCTTCGTCATGGGTTGGGCGGGGGAGGCAGCCTGCTCTCTGTTCGGGGGGGTCAGATCTCAGAGTGAGCCGTTTGCTTTTGCAAGGAGGGGGGCCAGTCCAAGAAATGGGTGTTTTTTGGAAACTGTTATGTTATGGATATTGCACAACGCAAAATGTTATCAATAAAGCCCTTAGAATAGACTGTGTGAAGGGGGAAATAGCAGAATATGGGACCTTTAAACACATACCTGAAGTTGCATTCAGCTGCATTCACGCTGTTTTGAGGAATGTTCAATAGAAAATCCTTAGCCTTGGATTTTGTATGTCACTTCTCAAACTTCACTTATCACTTATCCAAGCATCTTTTGCTATTTTAAATCATTAAATCATCCCCAGAATCGTTCTGAACATTTCTACCATCTAAACACGATAACTACTACTGCTTGGTCTTATGTTTTTACTGCGCCATCTGCTGGCTGGATGCACTCGTTGCCTACAGCAGACAAATCCTTTTATAAGGCCATAATAAACTTTTCATGTTTCAAAACATGAGATGGCAATTTAAGGTACTCAAGAGCATGCTTCAAGGCTAATAATAAGAAAAATGCATAATATTTTGTCTTTAAAGTTTTACACACATTTTCAAGGTCAGGTTCCAAACACTAAGATATTCTTTGTGTGTCAAATATATCAACAAAACCAAGAATTTTAATCCTGTCCATTTTCCAGATTTGTTTGTCCCAATATGCGCAATATATATTTACATAAAATATGAAAACACTATGACCTTTAATAATTGCACCCTTTAACATTTATGTAAATAATGTACAGAGGTAGTTTCAAATGATTGCTATTTCATATTTGCCTGCAATGTCCCGCCTTCATGTCCATGCTCCAAATATATAAACCTCTCACAGACAATGACCTGTTAATGGTAAGAAGTAGACATGGGGGCCTTGTTGTGGTGTGTCATGGGAACCGTCTCTCCATACTTGTCTCCTGTAACCATCTTCCTGTTGAGCCCTGGGCGTTAAACCTGCAGTTCCTCCTCCTTACATCTGACAAGCAAGATGGCGCCGCTGACGGATGCCCTGGCGTTTTGGTGCGCTTTATGTTGTCTGTTTTTGTGCGTTAATCGTGTGTCCGCGTGCTCTTACACCCGTGAAGAGCTCTTAAACATCAGAACTTCTACCCCCACGGACCTATTTCCAGTTTTTGCATGCCTTTTTATATATTTTTTATATTTTGCTCATTGCTTTATGTTGCACCTTCGCCTAAGCAAATTCCTATGTTTGTGAATTTCACTGACAATGGCAATAAACCGCTTCTGATTTCTGATTTCACTTCTGCTGCGCTGTGTGAACGACTCCTGCAGCCCCCACTCCTCCCTCACCCCCACATCCGGCTGTGGTTGGGGGCCCGTAGATCTATCACAGGGCTAAACAGACAGAGCGATGAATGGGGCCCCTGGTTGACCAAATGACCAACACGCACTCAGACTGAATAACTGCGTGCCTCTCCATTCTGCTGCTTATCTCCTCCATCATTTTTACAGCCAGGGAACACTTTTCACCCCCAAACCTGACATCTGGACTGTGTTCTCGGTGGTGGGAAATGGAGGAGTGAAGGAAGGAGTGGGTATGGTTAGTTTTTAGAGAGTAAACTGTGAAACCTGATGATTTATATCTGTGACAATGTCCATAATCACTATGTAAATTGTTGAAACAGATTGTAAGGTAATTAATAGAACATGTTTGTTACCGTTTGCTTTTTCATTTTGCATAATGAATTAGTTACAGAATTTCACATTTATTTATGACTTAACACGTGTGTGAGGTGTTTTCCTCAAAGAAGCAACAACCATATGCACTCTTCACAGGATGGAACCTCCATGCACAGAAATTAAGCTCCGTCTTTACAATTTTATTGACCAAAAATGTCCAAGACAAAAAAAAAAACTTAAATATTGACTTTACTTCATCATATGATGCCACTTTTTTCCAACTATTTTTTTATGGTGATAAATGATTAAATTCAAATTAATGTATACAATAATTATTTAATATAAACTATTAAAATGGAAAAGGTGACCCTAACCCTAACATAATGGATTGATTCAGACTTGGCATTACATTTTTTCAATGTTCCAAAATTTCCCTTGTGCCAATCAGATCCCATCGCTTATTTTATCTACCACACAAAAAGTGCATATTAAGAAGGTCTATAGTCTTGGGCGCGATGACAGTTGTAGATTTTGATAGCTTTGGTTTTGTGCATTGGTCTGCTGGGGAAGTATCTCTTGATGGGCTTGGAGAGAGGAGAAATAGTCCTCCTCTTATCTCCAGAAAAGTTAATGTGTTTTTCAAATTGCCAAGAGCCCGGACACCTCCTGTAGCCGATTGTGAGGCTTAGGCCTGGGAGCTCTGCATTTGTTTGTTCAAGCTCCGGCAGCTTAGTCCACCATGTCTGAAATGCATTTGGAGTTAGCGTTTTGTCAAAGAAAGTGGAATATTTTATGAATACAGGCAGTGGAAGAGGCATCAAGGTATAGAAATAATGTACACAACAACAACAAAAAATAATAATATGCAAGTTGACATTTAAAAAAGAAAATGCATATGAGAATGTTGTTTTTGTTTTGAGTAGCTTTGAGTAGTTTAATCAGGGATGGGAAAACATCTTTTTCCCCTCTTTTTCTTATTAACACATAGCATCACTTTACTATATTTTCACTGAAGGAGACATTTTTCTTCTTAGTTCTTAGTATTGAACGATAACTCAAGCAGATCATATTTTGTTCATTGTGAACTTGCAAAACTTGTAAACATTTATATTTTTTAAAAAATCGTTTTGTTAAGTGGTTATGTGACATTTTAGCAAGAGCAGTAGTGAGTGGAACCTTTGAATACTTTGTTCTGTACTTCCTGTTACTGAAGAGTGCAGACGCTTTTCCTTGCTGCTCCTGCTTGCTACAGCTTTTTTCTTATTTATTTTGCTTTTAAATCAATTTTTTTTCCTCTATAAATCTTGGATTATGACTTTTCGAAGGAAACCAAGGATTTTAAGATAATTTTTTCCATTTTTAACAAACTATCCGACGAGCCAGCGACATGTCCGGAGAGAGAAGTCAAACAAACTCTTGTGAACGCTGTCGGAAATATCAACATGAAATAATTGAGCTACAAGCACGGATATTCGCTCAGAATCTGAAAAAGGACTTCACGATACCATTCCAGTGTCACCAGGGTAAGAAGTCTACATATCTTTCAAGAAAAGCTACTTTCAACTTAAACCGGGGCGACTCTGTGTCTTTCCCAAAACTGGGTAAAGACCAGCCGGCTGCATCTTGGGTCAAGCTTCGGTGCAAAACCAAAGCGATACAAAGCTAATGTAAAGTCGCCTGCTATACAGCTTACAAACAGATTTTTGCTATCAGAGGCTGAATTTACAGAACGAGAAAACTGTAGCCACCATGATGTTGATAAAGCAGCAGAAAGACAGACAGTCTGTGCCAACGTCAAGGACAGTGACACACTCTTGATAGGAGACGGTGCTATCAGTGGAGTCGTACATGAAAGAATGAAAACATGTAGCTACCCCAGCGGCACAGTTTCTGAGATTACGTCACTGCTTCCCCAGAGTACTGTCCACACACAGAGGAGTTAAACAGCTGATTGTACCACGTGGGTGCAGTGGACATTCGAAAGGAGAACAGACTGAAGTTTTGAAAAAGACTTCATGAAGTTATTTGAGGAGCTTGATAAAGTAGAAATCAAAACATTCATCAGTGGACCTCTTCCAAATATTGACAGGAAGATCAACAAGTTTAGCCCGGCTGCTACAATTGAACACTTGGCTGTCCAAAGAGTGTGCACCTAGAGGATTGCACTACATTGAGAACTTCTATCTGTTCTGGAAACGAGAGGACCTGTTCAGGGAAGGGGCCCACATCTGTGCAGAGGTGGAGTGAGGCGCAGACAGAGAACCTCCTCCACGCTCTCAGGCATCAGAATGGCCGTGGACAGGGTCGTGAACAGATAGTTCGAGAAGAGAGGAATGAGAGAAGAACACCGGATCAATCAGCCAGAGACCAAGTCAATGCTTCAACATCAGCAGTAACAAAACAGCCGACTCCACAAAAGGATTTATCAACAGCAGCTCCACCAGGCCCAGCAAAGGATTCAGCTCCAGCTGCTCCAAAATCTCTACACTGCCTCCAGTAAGAGCTCATCAGCTGCAGCACCACAAAGATCTCCACCGCCCCCAGTGAAGGGTTCAAGCTCAACATCCGTCCCCCCTCCCTCGGGGTCCTCATCACAGGCCATGGACCGGTCAGTGACAGGCCCAGCAGCTGCCCTGTCACCACCCCTACCCTCAGACCAGTCCTGGGTCCTACCTGCAACAGCTCCTCCCACTCAATCCTCACTCGACTTTTCATCTCCACCTTCACCCAGGGACCTTCCCAACCATCTTGAAAGTCTGATCAAATCAGGAGTAAAGATGGTTCCTCACACACCTAATTTAGCAAGATCAAGAGTTCTGATGTCAACAATGATGAACTCTTCCCCGGTACAAATCTGTGCCCACCATACCACCCAGGAGCTTCAACTCTCCTGCTTCACCAAAAACGACCTGCACCTCCACCCCTCACCTTTCACCTGGTCCATCACCCAAAGCCACCCCAGCTCTCCCCCACTCAGCCTTGCCCAAACCTCCTCCAGGTCTCCCCCTTCGCCGCCCTCCCCCACCTCCCCCCAGAACTGTTATCTCCCATAGCTAGGATGTAGTGGGTCTCAGCGTTGCCGGGACTTATGGTCATGAAAATGGTCAAACAAACCCGGGGCCCTGTGTTATGTCTGTAGTCACGTCACACAGACTGGAGAACAGAAGGACAGTTAGACTGTCCAATCTTAGAAAATTTAATTCATATTCCTGTGAAAAGATAACGTCCAGTCACATTGAAACCAATCTGAAACTTGCTGCGCTTAATGTCAGATCATTGTGTAACAAATCACTTTTAATTAATGATTTTATATCTTCTTATAATCTTGATTTTATGTTTTTAACTGAAACATGGCTTGACAAAACACGGGGAATGTAGTTCTAATAGAAGCGACTCCCACCGAGCTTCAAGTTTGAATCTGAAACAGCGACAACAAAAAGGGTGGAGGTGTCTGTGCAGTTTTTAGAGATAAAATAGTTACCCAGAGGTTGTCTTTTGGGGTGTTTTCATCAGTTGAGTATGTGTCTTTTAAGATAGAGCTAAACAGTCTCCCTCCATACTCTACATTGTCCTATACAAGCCTCCCCAGCACTGCCAAGGTTTTATTGATGATTTTACTGAGATGCTTTCCAGTTGTATGCACAGAATTTGGACGGTTTGGTCATTTTACAGGTGATTTCAATGTTCCACGTGGATAATGTTTGCGACAGAAAGCGCTAAAGAGCTTGATGCTGTCCTTGAAACCTTTGGTCTTACTCAGCATGTGAGTGGCCCCACTCACAGCAGAGGACACACTCTGGACCTGCTAATTACTAAAGGGTTAATATTTCAAACGTCAGTGTGGTCGATGTGGCACTGTCTGATCATTTCTGTGTTTTCTTTGACCTGTCGGTTATTCCCAAATCACCGACTGGTCCTGCAGTTGTTCGGAGGAGACACATAAATGACAGCACAAGTGCACTCTTCATGGAAATGATAAACTTTGAAAATCCTTCATGTTCAAATGTTGACGACTTTTTAAATTCTGTTACATATAATATCTTGAATGTTCTGGACACCATTGCTCCTATGAAGGTTAAAATGGTTAAAAAAATAAGCAGAAAGCGCCATGGAGGAATAATGAGTCAGTCAGGGCACAGAAAAGGGAGTGCCGCAGAGCTGGTAAATGGCGCAAGTCAAAGCTCCAGATTCATAAAGAGATTTATAGAGAAAGGTTGTACATGTACAACCTCATTTTATGTAAAACAAGGGAAGGATTTTTTTCTGAAATAATTGGAAATTGCAGTAATAACTCGCGTGCTCTGTTTGCAACAGTAAACAGACTAACAAACCCTCCAATTCTGCTGCCGTTAAGAACTAATTTCACAGCTAAGTGCAATGAGTTTGCAGTATTCTTTAATGACAAGGTTCAGGGCATTAAAAATGCCATAAATTCCACAGCAAATAATAACTTTAAAACCACCTACACATTTAGAGCTGACTCAGTTTGCGCCTGTAACTGACAAAACTGTCCAAGAAGATCATCACCAGTCTGAGTTCTTCTACATGCTGCCTCGATGTGTTACCCACCAGATTTCTAAAGTCTGTTCTGAGCACTTTGTTAACACCACTCACTCACATAGTTAACATGTCGCTTCAATCTGGAACATTCCCAAGGGCCTTGAAAACTGCGGTCATTAAGCCTCTCTTAAAGAAGAGCAGTCTTGATGCCTCAGACCTGAAAAATTATCGGCCCATCTCAAATCTGCCATTTTTAGACAAAGTCCTCGAAAGGTTGTTTACCAACAGCTCACTGACTTCCTCTTAATAAACAACTCATTTGATGTTTTTCAGTCAGGTTTTAGACCTCATCACAGCACTGAGACTGCTCTTATCATGGTGACAAATGACATCCGCCTGAACACTGACACGGGCAAAGCCTCAGTCTTAATTCTGTTAGATCTGAGCGCTGCTTTTGACACTGTCGATCATAGGATCCTCCTACAGAGACTAGAGGACTGGGTGGGCATCACTGGCACTGCCCTAAATTGGTTGAAGTCCTACCTTGAGGACAGAGAGTACTTTGTTGAGATTGGTAACTGTGTCTCCAGACCACGTGAGCTTGACCTGTAGGGTGCCCCAGGGTCAATCCTGGGACCCCCTTCTGTTCAACCTCTATATGCTGCCCTTAGGTCAGTTAATACTCAGCACAAATGTGTCTTATCACAACTACGCAGATGACACTCAGATCTATGTCTCACTGACGGCAGGTGAATATGGACCAGTGGATTCACTCTGTCACTGCATCCAACAGATCAGCTTGTGGATGCAAAACAATTTTCTTCAGCTAAACTCAGACAAGACTGAAATCATCGTCTTTGGTCGCAGAAACAGAGAAAGTGTCAGCAGTCACCTCCCAGTCTCTCGCTCTAAAACCGACAAATCAAGTTAGAAATCTGGGGGTAATAATGGACTCAGACCTGAACTTTAACAGCCACATCAAATCAATAACATCAACAGCCTTTTACCACCTAAAAAACATTGCCAAAATTAAAGGTATAGTGTCTAAACCAGACTTGGAGAGACTTATCCATGCATTTGTCTCCAGTAGGTTAGACTACTGCAACGCCCTGTTCACTGGCCTCTCCAAGCGAGCTGTAAAACAGCTGCAGTACATCCAGAATGCTGCTGCTCGGGTCTGACTAGAACCAGGAAAGTACGCCATTAGTCCTGTGCTCAGGTCTCTGCACTGGCTTCCTGTGGCTCAGAGAATTGATTTTAAAGCAGCTCTGCTTGTGTTCAAGTCTCTCCACGGCCAAGCACCAAAGTACATCTCTGACATGTTAGTGCCATATGAACCATCTCGCAATCTGAGGGCCTCAGGGACCGGCCTCCTGCAGGTGCCTAGAGTCAGGACTAAACATGGGGAATCAGTGTTTCAGTTTTTTGCAGCTAAAATCTGGAACAGTCTCCCTGAAGATGTGAGACAGGCCTCCACTCTGACAATGTTTAAATCCAGGCTAAAAACAGTTCTCTTTAGACGTGCATACGACTGAAAGATCTATCTGCACTCTTCTCTTTTAAAGCACTTTATTTTAAAATGATTTTAAAATGATTCTGTGTGTCTTTTTGTATTTTGTGATTTTAATGCAATTTTTCCTGTTTATGTAAAGCACTTTGAATTGCCCTGTGTACGAATTGTGCTCTACAAATAAACTTGCCTTGCCTTGCCTTGCCTATAAACAATGGCAGTTTGTCCTTTAGTTTTTCAGTGTACAAAAGACGATGTCAAGATGTGTCTTTTCTCCCTCCACACACACTTATGGGCTTCCATAGAGAGATAGATGGTGGGCTCCTGTTAACAAATACCTCGAGTCCATTAACTGCTGCAGTTTGATGAAGAGCAGGGGCGACAGAGGACAGCCCTGCCTTGTACCTTTGTACTCGAGTTCATGTTGAACCTCAATGTAAACAAAACACATTCTCTTACTCCCACACACGTGCACACACACGGCCAACACACACACACATACACACACACACACACACGGCCAACACACACACACATACACACACACACACGGCCAACACACACACACATACGGCCAACACACACACGCATACACACACACACACACACACACACACACACACACACACACACACACACATACGGCCAACACACACACACACACACACACACACACACACACACACACACACACACACACACACACACACACACACAGCCAACACACCTACACACATGCACACACACACACCTGTGTGCACACACACACACATGCACGCACGTGCGCACGCACACACACACACACGTGCAGACACACGGCCAACACACCTACACACGGCCAACACACCTACACACGTGCACACACACACACACCTGTGTGCACACACACACACATGCACGCACACGCGCACACACACACACAGCCAACACACCTACACACACACACACACGCACACACACACAATGTGCAGACACACGGCCAACACACCTACACACGTGCACACACACACACCTGTGTGCACAAACACACACACATGCACGCGCGCACGCGCGCACGCACACACACACACACACGCACACACACACACACATTATTATATGTCCATAAATAGCTAACTGGAATTATGTACACAAAAGAAAAGAAAAAACTCTGTTTGAACACATTTCAACAAATGAAAGGGTTTTCATTTATTCTCGTATTTGTCAAATAATATCTGTGTACCCTGGACAGTAATGGAATTCCTCATTTGTGTTGTCATGATTTGCAATCAGGAAATAATAAATAATAATAATAATAATAAACTTAAAAATAACCAAACTGGGGGAAAAACATATATATTTTTTTAAAGAAAATCCTAATCATAATAATTATTGCAATAACTGATTTGGTGACACAGTGGTACAGTGGTTAGCGCTCTCGCCTCGCTGCAAAAAGGTCCTGGATTTGGCTCGGCATGGAGTCTTTCTGTGTGGAGTTTGCATGTTCTCCCTGTATTCTCCGAGTACTCTGGTTTCCCCACTAAAGACCTGTACAAAAGGCTCCTCCCCTCTGGGGCCAGGACTCCCCTGAAAAAGAGATTCTCAGAGTCTCAGTGGGACTTTTCTGGTTAAATAAAGGCCAATAAATAATTACCTTAATTGTGTTTTTGTAAAATGGGTCCAAACTGTCATGGACACTTCACTGTTCAGTTCAGAAAACGTATTCATCCTGAGAGGCAATTCTGTTTCCAGTCACAGATCACAGCATAAAAAACAGGTCCCTACAAAGCAAAAGGTCCCCAGGAGGTATTTATGTGTGCATACTGTATTTCATTCCCCACACAGTAGTGATAGTGGACAGACCTTCCTGTGCACGTAGATCCTCTTTGTCTCCTTCAGCCCCACACACACACTCACACACACACTCACACACACACACTCACACACACATAGTGCTGAGGCGTATGCCATCCATCAGCCGTACCAGCAGAGCGTTGGACATGTTTGAATAACACTGTCCCCAACATGAGTCATTGATGGAGCAGGACTGACCGCTCGACTGACCGCTCCACGACCTCTGACCCCCCAGACCCAGTCCTGATAACATCACTGACCACGTGCAGGCTCACTACACTCTCTGGTTCAAACCGTTCAACCAGGACAGACATAAATCCATGTAGAATGGTTGTATCAAAGTTAGCTAATCCCGTCCCCCACACTGGACATGAGACATGAACTGTCTCTGCTCTGGTGCACAGGTCCACTCAGCAGATGGTTACAGGCAGAACATTCAATTGGAAGCATATTTATAAAACTGTAGAACCATGACTTCTCAGACCGTATAATGTCGCTTTTATTTGACAATGGGTTGTACTTTCACTGAAAGTATCACTGATGCTGAATCTAGGGTCCTAATGTTGATAGAGTTTGATTCAATCTTGATGTTTTTTACAAGACAATCTGATTTAGACCTCTGATTAGAACAATTCTGAATGGAATCATCATGAGCTTGGTGTGACTGGTATCAGAACAATAAAGCTCAAAAGTCCTCCAAAACTTTCAAGCCTGTTTGCAGAAGTAAATTTCCATTCATTTTCACCATAGACTTTTCACATATTAACAATTGACCAGTGCTGTGGTAACTAATGTCCATTATTTTAAGCCCAAAAACATGTGTAAAAGTTAAAGCAAACCGAATGTAACGTTCTGGAGGTGACATAATATATGAAAATAGAAAGCTAAAGCATACTTCAGAACATTCTCGATGCAGATAGTTCAGTTTTATGCCATACAGTGGAATATTACAGCCAAAAGAACAACATTTCTTGTAGGGATGCATTTCAGTGCAATGAAAACATCCACATTAAAAAACATGCTTTCATTTTTGTCTATTTTTTGGCGAAAACGTTATGTGATGGGCCTTTGGAATTTGATGAAATGATAACTTAGCAGGTTATAAAGTTTCAGAAACAGATCTTATGCTGTTTAGTAAGCCACAAGCTAGGTAACAAACATTTATATGTTATTTATTTTTATTGTTTTAATGGAGCTTGTCAAAACCACGTGAAATTCTTTTTAGAGGCAGGTGAGACACCCATCACGACAGACGGGCAATACACTAGACTTGGGACAGACTTTCTCTAACTTTGACATTAAATGTACCTGAAAATGTTTGACAACTTATGTTTAAGAATTTAGTTTTTCACATATTTGTCTTTTTTTGTGTGTGTGTGTAAATGGAAACACTTTTCAGAACTCTGGGTGCGAGCAGGCTCCAGAGCATCTGGTCCTTTCTCTCGGTGAAGCAGAGCCGGGGAGGTGTGGGCGCGTGTTATGGAGGTGGGCGGTTTGGGTCTCCTCTACATCTGCTCGGCTTAAATCATACTCAAAATACTGCTAATTGTTTACTCTGCCACTTTATGTCGCTTCCAGGAGAAGTTTAGAGAAAATGTTTCCGATGTTGAAACATAACAATGAGTTAAGAATATGAGTGCATAAGTCAGTGTATTATATATTAGTGCTGTCAAACGATTTAAAAAATGTATTTGATTAATCACACTTTGGAATTGTGATTAATCATGCTTTTTTTTGCAAATTTTCTTCTGAAAATTAGATGATTTGATTAATTCACAGCTCTAAATACATTATTTAGATCTACACATTTCATTTGGAGTCTGTGGCACATGTTTCAGGTAAATCTAGGCTACATGACCAAACACAAATTTAATGGATTAAGGGCCCTTCGTACACTCATAGAACTACACAGTGGTTACACATAAGTAACTGACATTCATGGAGGCAGATGGAGCTGGTGTTGGTCTGGTGTCTCTGTAATAGTTTGGTGACGTGTGGTTCAGTTCACTTGTTTTAACACTCACATGTGAGTTTGGTTTTGGTCGTGGAGCATGCGCGGTTCAACACTGTGAGTGGTTTGTTCTGGGGCGCAGAGCAAACCACGCTGCTCCGCGCTGCTCCGCGCTGCGCCGCGCTGCTCCACGCTGCTCCACGCTCCTCCACGCTCGTAAACATCAGCCCCTGAGGTTTCTGCGCTTGTCGACGTGAGGATTTATGGATTATATGTGTAAAATGAACTTTGTGACTACATCGCTTCCTCTGTACCTTCTTCCTTCGATCAGGTAAAGCCTCCTGTGTGATCTAAAACTCTGCGTCAGTTTGTGATTAATGCATCATTTTTCTATGACTAATCGCATGAGTTAACGCATTAACTTTGACAGCCGTATTATATATATATATATATATATATATATATATATATTTTTTTTTTTTTTAAGCGGGAAGAACAATCACATACAATAAACATTTCACGTATTCACAACACTTCACAAATATTTTATAAATATAATATAAAAAATATTATCCTTTTATTATTATATTATTGTATTTATTGTCAGTGAAATGTATAGACGGTAATAAGTAGTCATAAAATCATATATTCTTAGGCAAAATGATCAAAATCTGAATCAACACTGGTGGAGAAAAAACCCATGTCGGTTGATCTCAAGTGAAAAGCAATTTGTCTAAATGGTACCTGAAGAAATGCATAATAGACCTGTGTAAACGGCACTATGGATTGTTCCAATGTCATCTCCATGGACACAAGCAAGAGGCCATTGTCCATGCACATTGGAACCTTGTGCCTCCAGCACAATACAATGTCCCAGGTTCACCGCTGGCTCTTGCTCTAAAAACTTCAGAATAAGCAGAGTGTATTCAGAAAGTATTCAGAATACAGTACCTACATTTGGCAATGTAACACAATATACTTTTCAAACCATGTATGTAATACATTTTCAAAGTATTCTTCCCATCACTGCTTATTAAAGGTTAATTAAACTATTTTATGCACATTATATCCTGATTGCTTTGAGTACTGTTTCAGTTTTATTATTCTTGATTATAAATAAATTATAAATCTGTTGATGCTTTCTCTATGTTGAGCGTCCAAAGTACTAGCTATCCCGGCTTCTTGAAAATACATGCCACGGCTGAAAAATTGCATTTCATTTCATTTTTTTTATTTTCATTTTGAGCCCTTGTCCCTTTAGAGGTCTCTGCACGGCCCTGCTTTGGTCACGGCATAATGCAGATAAAACAAGATCAGGCAAAGATTAGGAAACATGTCCTTAAATGATCAAAACGTCTGTAACTTTTGGCCCGTGTCAGCAGATGTTGGATATTCCCACGATAACAGAAGCAGTCATGGAGACTCACTTTAAATGGACTCTGACACATCCGATTGTGAGCACGTCTTTTTCAGTTACGGTGCTGTGGAGCAGGCCGCTCTGATTGGTCCTGACAGGTCACATGGGAGGTATTTCTGTGGTTTTGATTGGCTCAGGTCATGGTTGGATTATGCCCAGCTGTCAGTTTTCATATAAAGTGTTGAGGAGACAAGACTTTTGACTCTGGTTCAGTGCACGGTTTGAGCATGTTATATTACACTCAAACACTTATCATCCATCCATCCATCCATCCATCTTCTTCCGCTTATCCGGGGCCGGGTCGCGGGGGCAGCAGTCTAAGCAGGGACTCCCAGACTTCCTTCACCCCAGACACTTCCTCCAGCTCCTCCGGGGGGATCCCGAGGCGTTCCCAGGCCATCCGAGAGACATAGTCCCTCCAGCGTGTCCTGGGTCTACCCTGGGCCGCCTCGTGGGACATGCCCAGAACACCTCCGAGGAGGCGCCCAGGAGGCATCCGGAACAGATGCCCGAGCCACCTCAGCTGGCTCCTCTCGACGTGGAGGAGCAGCGGCTCTACTCTGAGCTCCCCCCGTGTGACTGAGCTCCTCACCCTATCTCTAAGGGAGCGCCCAGCCACCCGGCGGAGGAAGCTCATTTCGACCGCTTGTATCCGCGATCTTGTCCTTTCGGTCATTACCCAAAGCTCATGACCATAGGTGAGGGTAGGAACGTAGATTCACCGGTAAATCGAGAGCTTCGTCTTTCGACTCAGCTCTTTCTTTACCACAACGGTTCGATACAGTGCCCGCATCACTGCAGACGCTGCACCGATCCGCCTGTCAATCTCACGCTCCATCCTTCCCTCACTTGTGAACAAGACCCCGAGATACTTAAACTCCTCCACTTGAGGCAAGGACTCTCCACCCACCCGGAGAGGGCAAGCCACCTTTTTCCGGTCGAGAACCATGGCCTCGGATTTGGAGGTGCTGATCCTCATCCCAGCCGCTTCACACTCGGCTGCAAACCGTCCCAGTGCATGCTGCAGGTCCTGGTTTGAAGAAGCCATCAGGACGACATCATCTGCAAACAGCAGAGATGAGATCCTGTGGTTCCCAAACCGGACACCCTCCACGCCCTGACTGCGCCTAGAAATTCTGTCCATAAAAATGATGAACAGAACCGGTGACAAACACTTATCATGTTTTATTTTAATATGTCATTTGTAGATGATGAACCATGTGTTTGCTTTAAAAAGCCACATTGGATTAGTTTAAGAACTTAGCCCATCATTAGAGTTTTCTTAGTGACTGTAGGAAAGTAGTAGAAAGTAGGCTAAAAAAATGTACTCTCCAAAAATACCCACTGCTGCTTGTCCAAGCTTTACTCAGCTTTAGTTTGGCTGCAATCGCACTAGAACCAACTGTACAGTGCTGAGATTAGCCAATCACAGTTTAACCCTTAGTCTCACTCCTGTGACTTCACAATAAAAAGAAAAAAAATGCAACTTGTCTGAATGAGACGAGAGAGCAACACTGGCCATTCCTCAGCTTTAGCTTAACTGATCGTATCTGCAGTAGTGAGGTGTTGTGAATGAACTCTTTTATATTATGTTGTAAATAAATGAATAAATAAATAAAAACAAAAGCACAAAGTGTTAAATTTCACTAGTCCCACGTGAGAGAAACCAAAGCTTTCCACAGTTTAGTTTCTCTCACGTGTTGAAGTTCACCCAGACGTAAACCTCTGTTGTGTGTTTGTTTCCTAAAGCCCTGTGCCCTCTGCAGCCTAAACTCTCACTCAGCCTTGTGTCAGCAGCAGCAGATGTAGCGCTGCACTGACACACTCTGACACTGAGTTTATCTGTGCAGCCTCTGATTTATGCCACGGCGCCCTCTGTGGACATGTGTGGTAATTCAATCAATTATTCATGTTGGAATAATGCGTTCCGCTCGGCCTGCGCAGATACCTCTGCTGCTCCTCTGCTGCTCCTCTGCTGCTCATCTGCACACTCTGGTCACCGGCATACAATAAACACAGAGAGAAGAGGAGAGGAGGAAGATAGAGGAGAGACCGACAAAGAGAAAGGAGTAAGAGACACGAAGAAAGGGACAGAGAAAGAACAGAGAGCATGAGAACAGAAAGGGAGAAAGAAGATACAGAGAAGAGTAAGGAATAAGAGACAGAGAATGCAGATAGAGTTTGCATGTTTTCCATGTCACAACCTAATACATGAAACTCTTTTTTCTTGAACTTGGGTCAGGACCTGGGGCTGATCTGCTCCTGACAGGTTGTTCAAGTGAAGTTGAAGATATAGGTCAAATTCAGAGGACATATTCTTCTATTGTGTGCAATATTTACTGCACCTTTTGGGAGAGTGCAATAAGAATTGAAATGTAAATCCATATAGTGATTGTACCATTGTGTGCAATGCAGATGTGAATTATGTGTAATGTCTATTTTTTCTGTGTATGAAGTCAGTGGTGTAGTCTACATTTTTCTTGTGGGTAAACTGTGATTTTTCAAAACATGCAGCAGGAGACACACGTTTATACATTATGTATATATAACACGTTAACTGGACCAAACATGTCACCAAACTATTTCAGAGCATGTGTAGGGCATGTGTAGACGCCAGCTCCATCTCTCTATGAATGTCTGTTACTTATGTAACTATAGTTCTGTGAGTGTATGAAGGGCCCTTAATCCATTAAACCTATGTTTGGGCGTGTAGCCTAGATTTACCAGAAACATGTGCCACAGATTCAACATGAAATGTCTAGACTTTATTTAAGTCTCCCCAGATCTAAATAATGTATTTAGATTATATAATTATATATATTATAAAATGATTTAATTTTCAGAAGAAAATGTGCAAAAAATATACATGTAGACTATGACACTTGGAAAAGCACGAGATGCGATTAATCAGATTCATTTTTTAATCGTCTGACAGCACTAAGATAGAGTCAGAGAGAGGAGTGATATAAAGTTTGTACTGGTTTCTAAACAGAGAGAAAGCACTAAAGTGCTGCAAAGGTAAGGACTGTTACGTATCAGTGATCAATTTTTAGTGAGTATATGCAAATCCAGCCGCACTTCTAGTGAGTATACGGTGTATACTTGCATATTTTCATTGTGCCCTTGATGTTCAAGACAAATATATCCATTAGGAGACAATAAAGGCTTATCTTTTGGGCAGATATTTGTTTTGTGGGGACAAAACAAATTACTATATTTAAGTTTCAGATAGCCTAAACGTGAAAGCATTTTTTTTACCATAATGAATTCGATTTAGAATGATGTTGATTGAATGAGTGAACGGCCCGTTCTCTGCTGAGCACAGGTGGTTCACTTCACTTCAAGAGTGCCGTGACTTCTGTTTTTCCTGTAAATGTTAGCTCCCTGCCACCAATGAGCACAAATGAACCATGTGGACAAAACTATTAACTAGAGAGCATTTTCCTTTTCTGAAAGTTGGATTGTAAAAGCAGTTCTTCTAATCAAACCCAGAATCAATCACAATCAATCACAAACCCAGAATAAGGAGTTCTATGGGTCGTTTTTTTCGGTGTTGTTGGTCCACTCTGCTTCACTTACCTTCACTGAAAGCTGTCCTAAAGCTGCACATAATAAATACATGCATGTGAATACCTGCTGCCTTTTTTGCAGTTTGAAAATCGGGTACCACAGCATTAAGTCCGGCTAATAATGTCAGTTTTTGTGGATGCTAGAAACGAGGAGTTTCCAGTCTTATCAAACAGCTCCACTGAACAAACAGCAAACTGAGAATTTTACAGGAGGCTTCTGCAGGTCGTCATGGTGATCTTTAAACAAAACTCATAAACCAAGAGGTATCACTGCATTGTGGCTCAGGACAACAAGTTCACTGCGCACTCAACTTTGACTTTGGGAGAATTCTGCTTCTTCATTTCAACATAAAACCCAGGCCTAAAACCTACCCCTAAATACATTCATGTCTATCCACCAAACTCAGACAATCACACATGAAAGACTCTTTTTAAGAACTAAAAACATTGAAACAACAGTATTTCTTAGATGAACCATGTCACTAATTTAAATAATCAACAATGAATATGTCAAATATTTTGCATAAACACGTTTCCTTCCTTTAAACAAGCAACAATACATATCTATTCAGTAGCCCATGATATCTCTGCTCAAAGAATCCACCAGAAGTTTAATTTTGCCGGACTGCAGCAGTCTGGTGCGGTATCAGGTCATTAGACAAGTGTTCTCACATGAAACCTGTCTGCATGGTGTTTAGCACCACCACAGGGCACCGGGGTTGGTGTAATAGGCAAGAGTCCAGAACAGCACCTACGTTAATATTACTGTTACCAATATTAACTTTCACTGACTGGAATACACAGTGTGCCATTAAACATATCTATCTCAATGGATCTATTTCCACCAGGTCAATTTACTGGTCAGATTTGTGGGAAGGTGAGCCAGTTCACAGTAACAGCATGTGTTAATATAGTATTATAGTTCAACTATAGTTGAATAAATGCATAATATATTTATAAGGCTGGGCACTGAAACTCGCCAAAAAGGTCCAGGATGTACAGTACCAGCAGCGTAGGGGCCACAACTGTGCTGTGCAAAAACACAACTCATGTTTTAACACAGTGGTCCTCACTGTTTTCTAAAGGAGAGCCACATTGTCAAACCAAAGATAAGGAACGAGCCACAAAACATCATCACACACTCTTGTACTCCTCGTAGTAGTAGTAGAGTACCTTTTGTTTGCACGTTCCACTTCCCCGGCTCATCCCTTCACCTGCATCTTTGAGCAGACCAGTGGTGTAGTCTACATTTTTCTAGTGGGTATACTGTGATTTTTCAATGGATTTTTCATTCTAGGTTGCATGGGGTGTTTTTCTTTTTTTTTTCTGTGCCCCCTCAGCGCCCCTAACCCCAAGCCCCTGAGTTTTGCTGCACAGGCCCTGCACTCCTCACACACAGTTTCCCTTCTTCCCTTTTCTCCAAAACTGTCAGACTGCAAACAGTTTTTCCAAGACAGCTAAACCTATACTTTTGTATGTACATTTATAACGTGTCTTTTGCAAGAACAAGTTTGACTTTGCTGCGCGCTCTTGTGGTGCTTCCGTCCGTCGGCTGCATTTGTGTCTTTTGCTCTTTCATTCATTCAACTTTTTGCCTCCTTTCTCTGTGAATATGAGGCCGATTAAGGTCAAATAAAGAACATTTTGTAGCTTGAGACTAGAAGAAAATTGTTTAGCGGTCATTTAATGGCCCCCGAACAAACCTGATCATCTGTCCGAGTGTGGCAAAGGTAATGACTGTTACGTATCAGTCATCAGTTTGTAGTGAGTAGACGCAAATCCAGCTGCACTAGTGAGTATATGCTATACCTGCGTATCACGTAGACTACACCACTGCTACACACTGGTTGAGCTTGTGCATTTATTTCCTCAGTTGTCCTTTCCACGCTCTGTGTCTGTCCACCTGTATTTTGTCGTCTTTTGATAAGAAACTGATCCGCTTTTTTCGCGCTAACTTCAGTTGAAGCGTTGGATGCACAAGTGCCGCTGTTGTAACAGTCGTAAACATTTGCGCTCAGTGTGCAACATTTGCAGGCACGGAATAAAACATTAAAAAAATTGCATTTTTAAGTGTTATTTCCACCATATTTAGGGAGATGATTTATCAATCCATTTTGTATATTATTAGAAAATATTACACGATTACACGAGCCGCCAATTAAACCTGATTTATTTTCATTTAGGGACTTTATTATTTTCCAAAACTTGGAGGGATTGTTTAGATTCTCTGAGGTACATTTAAGAAACTGATTTGATTTAGCTTTCCGAATCTCTGTAGTGCAGGCGTTATGCAATTTTCTGAAAGCCAATCAATCAGTATTATTGTCAGAATGTTTAGCTTTTGCCCATGCTACATCCCTTTCATGTAGTTGAGTAGCCAAATCTGAGTTAAACCAACCTTACCTTTTACTTTATGGTGCCAAATGGGAGCATGTTTAGCAAGCACTTTAATAAATCCATTGTGGAAGTAACTCCAAGCAGTTTCATCATCATTGATTTGCATCATTCTATGCCAGTCCAATGCCAGATCACGACAAAAAGTTTGTTAAGAAAATTCTGAAAATCCTCAGGAGTACTAAAGCTTGGACCATCTGGTCCAGGGCTTGGTGGAGCATTCCCGGAGATTAGCAAGAACAAAAATTTAGGAAGCCTTTGAAGTTGTGGTTTCTTATGTAATACACTCGAAGGTCCTAATGATGGAAATATTTTTAAAAAGAACATCGAGTTCAGGACAAAATTCTGCTTAAGAGCCATTACAGTGCGACAATTCATTGGGATTGTCTGAATGACATGGATACAGCTGACATTTCCCTCAATGTGATTTACAAATAAAAGTTTTGGTTCCAGCCCAGTGAACGCCACACACTGAATTAACTGTTCGGGACCTATAGGATTTTGGAATAGCTACGCCAGTGCCAAAGTCTCCGATGGAGAACAAGATTAATGACAGTGGGATTAATATCGTATGTGTTCTTGACATTGGTTGGAGTACACTTATATCTGGCGGGGACATAGTGGTATTCAGAGCAATGTGTGTTTTCTCTTGGAGTCTTGACATAGATTGTATGACGTATCCCCTGACGTGCCGTATATACAGGAAGTAACCTGGAACTTGCAAGCTGTAGGCAAAAAGAGCAAATTACTGCTCACACTTCCCTTATACCCTTACATCCCATGATGTGATACTAGAATCAAGCACTTTCCTTTTCCTACAGTGACAGGAAGCTCATCAAACAATCTAACGCTCCGGATCAGCTTCAGATTGGGGAGGTGTGACACAGGTGCTACGGAAGAGTGATCACCATCCCAACACAAGCAGAAGAAGAAGAAGAAGACACATAATACAGTATGTCAGCTTCGCCAATGAGTAAATAGTGACTTCCTTTAATCAATGAGAGGCCAGGCCCATCATAGACTTTTCAACCAGGAATCCAGTGACCATCACCCATGATCATCTTCAGAGGATGGAAACTAACCCTAGCAACTTTTGAAATTTAATCCACAGTAGATTTCCTAGTGTACTTTGTGTAATCGAAGAAGGTTTTACTTACATAACATTTTTAGAAATAACATTTAAGATAAAAATGAATTCATTCACACTGACAAACAGAGCGACAGAGGTGCTTGGCATGTGTGTAATCTGGCCAACAGAAATCATTATGTTGGCCATAAATAAAAGCAAAGAACTGTTCAGGTTTCATGTGGGAAAGAAGGTATGATTAATGCTGTACTGTGGAACATTCCAGGCAGAGCAGTAACATTTTAGTGCTATTGGCTTCTGGCTATCTGTCAATCCATTCCTCCAGTCATATTTACCATAAAGAGAAAGAAATCCAGGAGGGATGGGACATCTGATGTTGTGCTGTGCAGAGGCATCAGCTACACACTGTCAGCTTCACAAAGTGTCCAGACATTTGTTTATACTCAGCAGGTCCAGAAACAGCTTCAGTTTGAATTAAAGATTCTAATTTTAGTCTGGTATTTTAGTTGGAGTGATCAGGATTCAACAAACAAACTCCAATTAATATCAAATAAAAACATCACATGCAGTATGTAACTAGTGTGTAAGTACTGGAGGCCGGTGTGTATTAGTCGTAAACAAAGTCATCTATTGCTTTGTCGGAGCCCACGGGCACTGTCACCCGAGCCAATCAGCTGTGTCCGTCAATACTATCGACCCGCCCCCCTCACACCCACACATCCGCCTGTCACAGATCCAGCACAGGGCTAGCTAAATGCTAACTGTGTGGTGAACCATCTCATGTGAGCGCACAGTGATGTTCATCTGACAGAGACAGAGCAGGACACAAGCTACAGCTCTCTGTTATGGAGACTGCTACATGTTGTTGTATTTTTCTTTACTTTATTATTTTCTTTTTTTCTTGTCTTTGAGAGGTATCTGGTATCAGGATAGCTTTTGATATTTGTAATTGTGTGTCAATAAACCAGTTATTATGGAGATATAAGCTGCTTTAGCCACAGTATAAAGTTTCCCCATAAAACATTAATTAACTAACATTGTTATTTGTTTCTGTAAACTAAAAACAATGACTTTGACTTTCCTCGGCTTATTGACCCTTTGTCCCGCTCTTCAGACGAACACTCCGCCATGACGGACGGTCTGTCTGAGCAAAATTATGGAAACTCTGAGAAAACCTGGCCATTAATCTCAAGATGATTTCATTGTAAAATTGTGATATCCTGTTGTGGTTGGCTGCACTAACAGGCCGGGTGTAAACCTGATGTATCTTTCCATATCGTATGCCTATTCATTATTTAGGATTATAGTTGAATCCACCCTCTTGTATTTGACCCATCCTTCAATCTCACTGGGTCTGTCTTTACTTTTTTTTTGCCTCAGGTGCTTGTTTTAGGTTGTTGTAACAGAGGTCTCAAATACAACATTTTCTCATTTCTGAGGTCCAAATAAAAACCTTTGCTATAGCCACATTTGGACTGGTCCTGATACTCTAATGGCAGAAGGCATCTCTGTGCTCAGGGCCTGGTTTGACATCGACGATTGAATCAGCAGACAGAAATGTGTGAACAAAAATGCAACTTGATAACTCTACTTCAGCCATTTTGTGAATCGAGTCCATCACAATTAGGTTCTGTCACTTTTGCTTTTCTTAACTCACATTTCGTGTCCAAACTTTCCTCAGTCTGCGTGTGTAGTGTAAAGTTCATTTACAACTTAAATCGAGGCGATTAGAATAAAAGGGTAAAGAAATGGCTCTTTCAGACGTCTAGACTTTGTTCAGTAATCAGATAAAATGCTTGCGTCAGCGCAGCGTGGGTTGTTCTCTGTAACTGCAGTGATTGATAGAAAGCTCCTTCAGGTCCGGTTCTCTCGGAGAGTCTGAAGGCCACACAGGAGGAGGCTGAGGTGGAGGACAAGACTGATTTCCTCTGAGTGCTTTCTGTTTAGGCCGTTTGATGGAAGGATGCAGAGAGAGTGCAGGCATGGAGAGATAAATACAAGGCTTTATTGGTAAGAAGAGTGTGCAAAGTTGCCTCAAATAACGCCTTTGCTGAGAAATTGTGGAAGCTGTTGGTGGTGATTTTGGCATATTGTGAAATTAATGGTGAACTCATTGTGGTTGAGGTGTTTGTTTTAAGTTTGTTTTGAGTTGGGATGTTTTAGCCATGTTATGATTGTTCTTCCTTCTCGTGTGCCTTCTGGAAGTTGTATTTAAGAGTGATTCATGGATGTTTGAGTAATCTTTATTCTCCGGCATTTTAAAGCATCATCGCTCCATTCATTCCCACACTGCGACAAACGTACTGCCTTTTTTCTTCAAGGAGACACTATACAAGGAAAGGTCTTTTATTTCTATTTGTTTTTCACTGGTCAGTTTTCTCTGATAACATATACGCTTTAATATATATATATATATATATATATATATATATATATATATATATATATAAAAACAAAAATCAAACAAAAAAAAACTGCCCAATCTGCTCCTAAATATGTTGATATGCATTGATTCCACTTCATTCACAGATTTCTCTGGGACATTGTAACTTCAACTGCATTTTTCTCACACAGACATACAGATCAGTGTTGTAAGGTATGAGAAGAGCAGGAGACTATAAACAGAGCAAAAAATAAAAAACTCTAGTGAAGAGTAGCCCATGACCATGGTTGTGTGCAGAGCAGCGTATGGACAGAATAAATAGCAGGCAAACAGACCTAATATTATGTAATAAGTGGCTGTGGCTATGTTAAGTACAGTGCAGCGTATGGATAGAATAAATGACAGGTGAAGGGGAAAGCTTTATATTTTACACAAGTGACAGGTGTCACTTGTAGTGAGGCTTAAGTGCTTGTGCCCCCATGCAGCCAAAAGAAGAATCATCTCATTATCATAATGCCACAAGTCGTCTAGACTTTGTGAAGAACAATGTCCATTTTTTTCTCAATACCATTACATCACATGCAAGCAGTGCAATAAGCATAATAGTCATTTACTAAAAATTGCTCATTGCAACAGTCAACAATTTGTTTCGTATTATTAGACCAAGTCTGGTTGTACCAGTGGAGATTTGGGGATGAGAAAAACAAACAGCATTTGTTTCTATTTCATTTGTCTGTCACTCTGGAAATATTACAGCTATTTTACTGTGATCCATTCCATTTTTACTTTGAGAAATGTAGCTTGGTAAAACTCCAGACGTAGTTGTTTCCTGTGAAAGCACACTGATGTATTGTGGACATATTAATGAGTGAGCAATAGATAGATGTAACCATTAAGCCCTGAAGCCTGGGAGCGCTGTCATTCATGAGGTCATAGCTAACTAATCTCATTTAATCATCGACTCATCATGCGTTAATTAGCCCTGCAGTCACCCTCGGGCAAAAGACCCCAACCCCCAGACACTAGCAGACGCCTCTCACTCACCCCCCGCAGCCTCCCCAGTGAGCTGCAGACAAAGGGACCATAAAGCCACGTTTCCACTGGCCCAGATCCCTCAGACCTGTTCACTTCAAAGCGCTTTGGAACAGTTGAGTTGATGAGTGTTTCTCCAAACCTCAGATCCTGACTCTGGGTCCCGAGGCAGAGCTCTGCTACACGAGAAACTGACGTCACCACAACTATAATGTTTTCTTAATAAACAATAAAGCTGATGAAAATCAACGAGAAACAAAGGATTGTGCAGTAAACAAGTGTTTAAACTATTTTTGACAATGTGAGTTTGGTTTTATTGTAAATGATTTACTGTTTCTGAGGTAAAAACACAGCGTTTGTGCTGGGGTTTGAGATTCAGCTTGCACATACATCGACATCCTACGTCGAAGACCTACCATAATGCCAGTTTATTCCTCCACAGAAGTAATCCAATAATGTAAAGACGATGTGTATCAAATCCATCCAATTATATATGTGCTTGTGCTGTAAACGACAAGAAAACGTCACAAAAATGGTCTATTAAAAACTCTGTCTACTTAAGTTTTCCTTTAAAAACACCAAAAACAACGTGATACAAAAGGAATTACAATATCAGCTGTTAAAATCCATTTGCCTTTACATTTTGGAGTGTCAAACGGAGAGCAGCATTTTACGTCACGTATGGATCTGTGGTGGCTTTCAACAACAGGCTGAAAGTAGAAGCAGAGGTAACATGAGTGGAGAGGGAACTGGAGGAGGAAGACATAGATACTGTACACAAACAGAACTGAGTGATCATTAAAAGCAAAATCAACTTGGAATCCATAATGATGTTCTATATCCCATAGGCTATTGGCCAGTCTTTATTTGGGGTCCATCCACCTCTTATTCAAAGAGTTATGAACTTAAAGAGCTGATGAAGTAATATATTGATACTGCGAGTTATGGCTGAGAACCCCGACTAGGGCTGATTTGCGCAGCTCACGTGGACCAACATGTGGTTAAGTTTCACTTTTGCTTTCTTCGTGTACTGCATGACGTATCCAATGTCACCTGTACAGTGCGTGCTTTTGACGCATGTATGCATTAACTGTGTGTTTACCTGATGGTGGAGGAGGACTATAGCAAAGATTACATCTTACGCTCTTACCTGGACCAAGGAGCATGGTGATTATGAGGAATGTGTGTTCATCTTCACGCAGATACTGCAGACTGTCTCTAGATGTGGATTTATTATGAAGCACAACACAGATATTTCACACAAGGCTCTCCACTGGAGACTATTGTCTGATGGAAATGGGAGCAACTCTGGACTCCAAAGTTTCTTCAGCTCTTCTTTTACCGATAAAATGATACAGGACTATGTTTAAACGTATGTTTATGCCCTTTGTTTGTATATCGAAGTACTTGGTATTGTATCAATAGCAAAAAGCACTAATCCAGAGAGTGTCAGCTGGTACCAACTCATCGGACACATTTGGGAGAGATCAGAGCCTAACTTAAAGTCACTTTTGAGTGTGGAAACCTTTTGATATTTGATTTTAGATAATACTGAGCATGTTAAACTGTCTAAAGCTAAAGGCTAACTGACCTTGTGCTCTTCTTGTAGCATCTAGTAGCACAGAACATCCTCTTTTACATGTGACTGTGTGAAGACTAGATAAATGGCATAAATATCAAGAAGTAAAGTTGCATATACTTTCATATGGAGATCGGCTTCCTCGTTCATTTGTGAAGGAGCGTTGGATTTGACGTAAGTCCAGGAATATCCGTTAGCAAAGTGTCTGAGCAACAGGCAGAGAGAGAATGTGGTGTCTATGAATGCCTGGAGCAACACTGCAACAGACACAAAAAAAACCTTGGCTTAATCCCAAAATGTTATAATATAATAGACAAGACCCCATTATTAAAATATACATGTATATGATGTCTTATAATACAATAAATCAGGCACGTTTTAGTGGTTGCAAAAATATTGCATGAATATTGTCATCGTGATATTAGAAAATATTGTCCACCCCTCTCTGAAAATCAAATGCTCACTGTAGATGAGATGTCCCTTATCTTATCGCTTATATGTTGTTTTTTTCTGAAAGTGTGGTTATACTGTATGTAGTTTGGCGTTTTTATTTGCAATCATAGTTCTAGTGCTAAAGCTAAATTACTAGACGGCCCTGAACATCTCTCTTCCTCCGTTTGCTCCTAAATGGTTCTTTGACCTGCTGTAGACTGGGACAGTGCAAAGACAACACTGGGTTTGGTTGTTTAGTGCACTCGGAGGTTTGGTTGTTTAGTGCACTCGGAGTTCTCTGTGCGTGTAGTGAGCAAAGCCTTATGGGTCAAATTCAGATGCTAAGCTTCTCCTACAACAACACTAAAATATACACAGTATGTAATTACTTGACTATTTCCTTGTCTGATCAGCAGTCTGTTCATTTCCACGCCTCTTCCTTTTAGCGTATAAGTAATTTCCCTCTGTCCACGGCCCCTCCCCCTCCTCTCTCACCTGCCTGCGGAGGTAGAGCCATCCTCATTCATCTTTGCAGCGACTTGGACACCGTCGCTTTGTTAAATTAAAAACATATAGCTCTAAAAAAGAAGAGCAGTGGTAAACCTCTAGTGTCCAAAGACAAAGCGGAGAAAGCGGGTCCATCCATCACAGCTCTCCCTGTCTGGGCTCAGGCTGCAGGAGACCATCCACAAACTATTATACTGAGCAGCTACAGCGACGCATACAAAAGACAGTAGGACGGAGAGTGTGAGGTGCTTGTTACACATTGTTTATATGCAAACGAGGGATAGTTAGAGTGACAATTTGAAGTGTGTCGACCAGACGAAAGAAAAGAGTGATGTAAAGGTAAAATGTGATTTTATTTGTTAGGGTCAAAAATGTTATCTATGTATCTGACAAGTGCTTTTTTTTTGACTGAGCCAAACAGAAAAAAGATAATTTCACAAGATATTTTTCCACATGTGTACACAATATTGGCCTGTTTTTTGAGAGATTTAAAACACGGATTCAGAATACTCATTTAGAGTATTTGTACTCTGGTACAGATCCTCTTTCACTTGCTGGTATTCAGAATCCAGGTACTTTCCTAAATTTAAAGGAATGAATTGTGGCCCTCAAGTGTAGGACCCTCATAACGACCACTTCTGTGTATTCAAACCAAACATACTGTATATTGGTAGTTGGACAGATTCCCTGCCAGTTATAATAATGAACCCTTTACCTCGTGGCTTTGGAATGATGTCTGGTTTTTATGATTTACTGCCCCTCTGACGTTAACTGTGTCAAAAAGAGAAGAACTAACGAAGGCCAAAACATGACTGATGTGTTGGACAGTCCCAACAGTGCCTTTTATGTTCCAATGAAAGTGGTCTGAAAAGGCAAGGCACCAGCTAGGCGGGGAATTGAACCCATGACCTACTCGCTGTGAGGCAGAAACACTTGCGTGGTGGTCTTGGATTCAATTACATATTTGTGTGGGGTCTCACTGTGGGGCCAAGATTCCACGCTACACTCTCCCATTTCCTCCTGAACGTAAAACACGCTCATAGGCTCCTGCCAGAGTTTCAGTAGATACTCCTGTCCTGGCTCTGCTGGTACTCCTGTCCTGGCTCTGCTGGTACTCCTGACCTGGCTCTGCTGGTACTCCTGACCTGGCTCTGCTGGTACTCCTGACCTGGCTCTGCTGGTACTCCTGACCTGGCTCTGCTGGTACTCCTGACCTGGCTCTGCTGGTACTCCTGACCTGGCTCTGCTGGTACTCCTGACCTGGCTCTGCTGGTACTCCTGACCTGGCTCTGCTGGTACTCCTGACCTGGCTCTGCTGGTACTCCTGTCCTGGCTCTGCAGGTACTCCTGACCTGGCTCTGCTGGTACTCCTGACCTGGCTCTGCTGGTACTCCTGACCTGGCTCTGCTGGTACTCCTGACCTGGCTCTGCTGGTACTCCTGACCTGGCTCTGCTGGTACTCCTGACCTGGCTCTTGTGGTACTCCTGACCTGGCTCTGCTGGTACTCCTGTCCTGGCTCTGCTGGTACTCCTGACCTGGCTCTGCTGGTACTCCTGACCTGGCTCTTGTGGTACTCCTGACCTGGCTCTTGTGGTACTCCTGTCCTGGCTCTGCTGGTACTCCTGACCTGGCTCTGCTGGTACTCCTGACCTGGCTCTGCTGGTACTCCTGACCTGGCTCTGCTGGTACTCCTGACCTGGCTCTGCGGTCATGGTCTTCTCTTCTGGCTCAAACACCACTGAAGGATTGGTCAACTGTACACCTTCTTTAGAAGTTGACCTTTGACCTGCCATTTGTAATTTGATCTTAAAAAGTGATATAACATCAGCAGATGTGAGGGACAGCTGAAAGGTGGACTAAACCATCAGTTTTATATGAGCACTGGAAAGGTAAGCCTTGGTAGGGGGTGACATGGTCAAAAATCTCTATTCCCATTAGGGGTCGCCGTTGACTGGCGCCTATTCCAGTGACTTTGGGCGTTAGGCAGGGTACACCTGCACAGGGGCCAGCTTGTCACAGGGTTCATACAGAGACATGGACACTCAACCATTCACTAGGAGCAATTGACCTGCCACATGCATGGCCCGTGGGAGGAAGCCGGGGATAACCCATGGTAACATGTGGAGGAAACACAGACTCCACCTGGAGAGATAATGTGATGTTGGTTTGGTCCAGATTCAAACTCACAATCTCCTTATTGGGAGGCAAACACTCTAACTGCTCTGCCACTGTGCATCCAAGTGGATATCATTATTTTCAAATACATTCATCTGCTTCGTCTGAAAGTTCACGTCACTGTGATCGGTTCATTCCAGATGTCCCTTACTCAAAGCCTAACACGGGCTAAACAATTGGAGAAATCTCATTTTTATTTGAAAGCACTTTGGTCTTCTTGAGTGTTGTTAAGGGCTTAATAAATAAAGAATAGGAGAATTTGGTGGGGAGCTTCCAGCTAACCGATGCGCTGTTGTGTCGCATTGTGACTCAATTTAGCGATGTCACCAAAATAGCAGATTGTCACAGGAATTCTGATTCTATTTTTATCGCCATATTCCCCAGCCCTTTGTCATCTGTAGATATCAAATTGGTTTAATCTTTTGCTTAAAAAATATGCAGAAAGAAGGAATTAATAAATAATAATTAAAGGTGAATGAAAGTACTGGTTATCTGGACTGAACACACAGATTTCCTTCATGTTCAAAGTAAAATCTGCTTCGCTCCAGCACAAATATATTGTAAAAGCAGCTCTTAGGGTCAGAATGAGACCGCTGTCATGTACCGTCTTCTTTTCTACAGTATAAAAGAGTATAGATGAGTTTAGTTGAGTGTGAGCCCGTCACTTTTACCTCCTCTTCACGTCAGATTGTGCTGAGTGAACTTGTCCACATTGATTGGAGCTTCAGAGCAGCCTTGAGTTACGTCGCCGAGGCCTCACTTACTCCAGTACAAAGTGAGGCCTGTCAGCTTTTCTGCTCCATGTGCTCATCCCTCCACTCTGATCAATACTTCTGACAGGAGCACTGAGACTGCGCCCCCTGCTGAAAAATGTGGAAGCCACAGCTCATTTGAAAAGTTGTCCCTGAGCTGTCATTTTTAAGGAGAATTTCTACTTCCTATCGTCTGAATTTGTTGCGAATTGAATGAAAGAACTATGATGGTAAAATGATAACGCCAAATATCATTGAATGTTCAAACCACCACTCCACGTGCCCCACCTGTCCCACGACTGCTGAAAGGCTGGAATTGGACAAAGATTTGAATTACATTTGAATAAGGTTCCTGAAAAAACAAACCAGGGATCTGCACCTGAAAAAGGCTGCAACGTAGCATGAAAAACGTACTGTAAACCAACAATATTCATTTGATAATGAAATAGTTTTTGGGATTGCAATTCATGAATATTAGAGTTTAAAGGTCCCATATTCTGCTATTTTGCCCTTCACACAGTCTATTCTAAGGGCTTTGTTGATAATTTTTTGCGTTGTGTAATATCCATAACATAACAGTTTCCAAAAAACACCCATTTCTTGGACTGGCCCCCCTCCTTGCAAAAGCAAACGGCTCACTCTGAGATCTGACCCCCCCGAACAGAGATGGTGCGCATGCGCCGTGTGCTCCGGTAAACAGCGATACACAAACATTTTACAATTAACATTTTATCCGTCCTGACGGTGCGTCGTGCTGAGTCCTACGTCCTGGATCTGACCTGGAGTTTGACGTGCTCCAGTGCCTCAACGACGGACATTGCCGTTTGGTAAATAACAAGCTAACTCTTCTATCTGTCGTATCCATCGTGTAATTACTGTGTAGCATTAGCATTAGCTGTTTTTATTCTTGCGGCTGCACGCTTCCTGGAGGCGTGGCTTAAACACCGCGTCATCCTGGTGAAGCCGCGTCATCTTAGTGAGGAGCCCCTGTCTGCTGCTCAGCCGAGGGGGACGGAAAAGACAGTTCTCTAGTGAAAGCATGAGGGAATCAATCAAAAAACCACTTTGGGCACAACATACGAGGCCCAAATAGCACTGGAGGAAGGTTAACACCTCTGAAAAGTCGAGTTTGCAGGATATGGGACCTTTAATAAAGCATTGCAAAGTATGGATTTCCAGAGTATGTTTCTATGACTATGGAATAGCTTGATACTAGATACATCAGTGATAAAGATAAAGTTATTATTTTATTGTAATTTTCAAAACAAAATGCTATTTCTTTCTTTCTGTTACATGGGACCAAAAAACAACTAAAATGTAAAAAGGAAATAGAAAAAACAGTTTTGCCTGTAGTGGATCTGGCTGATCATACAAACGTCTTCTTGTTTGAACATTATTATTTTGTTGACCACATTTGTTTGTGTGAATTGTATACTGGAGAGCTCTTGGTTTACGTCCAGACCCATGCTGAATATTTAAAGAGCCTGTATTCTGCTGTATTGCTGAGAGAGAGGCTGATGGCACGGCTCCCACAATGCACCAGGAGGAACACTTTGTTTGTCAGTGTGTCGACAGGGTCCAGTGCTCAAACAGCACAGTCACAGGCTCGAGCTCCACTTACAATTAAGGAAAGTAAATATATATTTAAAGACCTTGCACACAACTTTGAAGCATGAGTGAGGAATACTTCATTCCCTGACGTTTCACCTTGACAGGAAAAAAACAAGCATCTGGGGTTTGTGCGATTCTGATATTAAAAGACACCGGTGCAAAGGACATATTTCTGAATTTTTTATATTATTTTACTTTCCATTCACATTTAGTGCTAAAGTTAAAGCTTATCTCATAAAAAATTATGGAAAAACTTTCAATAGCTAATAGATAAAATAAAAAAAGTTACTGTAAGTAAGTTGAAGAGTTGCTTTTAACATTTGGACATTTTAAAGCCAGCTAAAAGAAAGATTAAAAAAAAAAAAGATATTGCAATGACATAGGTCGAAACTGCATTGACATAACATAATCTATTGATGTTTTTAAAGGTGCTGGATGTAACTTTTCTGGTGGAAGGTCCTGCCACTTGTCTCACAGGAAATGTTTTTGCTTTGTTCAACCAGAAGCAGAAAAATACTTCTCCAACTGAGAAGTTACATAGTGCACCTGTTTCTTCTACAAATTCTTTTCAGTAACCACACAGAGGCCCGCGATCCTGAAGATAAATACTCAAGATTCTAAAATCCAATAAGTTGTTAATGTTAGGCGCTAATGAAGCAGACAACTCTTTAATTAATGAAGCATTATCTCGTGTGAATACCTGGCCCATCAGTGCTATTACGGGCCGCCTTCCACACATCCACATGACTAATCAATACGTTTGAATTTCACAAACTACAATTTTTAAACTTTTGACAGTTAGAATAATCTGAAAAAAGTGACATATGTAAGTTTCAACACTAAACCCAGGCCTGAGGATCAGCTGAACGATGGCTGAAGCAATCCAAATTCACTCAGAGCTACATCATATATTCTGCATTCATTGTTTTGTTATTGTCCATTAAAGGTCCCATATTCTGCTATTTTCCCCTTTACACAGTCTATTCTAAGGGCTTTGTTGATAAATGTTTGCGTTGTGCAATATCCATAACATAACAGTTTCCAAAAAACACCCATTTCTTGGACTGGCCCCCCTCCTTGCAAAAGCAAACGGCTCACTCTGAGATCTGACCCCCCCGAACAGAGAGCAGGCTGCCTCCCCTGCCCAACTCGCGCGCCTCCCCCGCCCAACTCGCGCGCCTCCCCCGCCCAACCCCCGCGCCTCCCCCTCCCAACCCACGACGAAGCCTAGAGCGGAGATAGTGCGCATGCGCCGTATGCTCCGGTAAACAGCGATCCACAAACACGGGAATAAAACCTTTTATCCGTCCTGACGGTGAGTCCTACGTCCTGGATCTGACCTGGAGTTTGACGTGCTCCAGTACCTCGACGACAGACGTTGCAGTTTGGTAAATAACAAGCTAACTCTTCGATCTGTCGTATCCATCGTGTAATTACTGTGTAGCATTAGAATTAGCTGTTTTTATTCTTGCAGCTGCGCGCTTCCTGGAGGCGTGGCTTGAGCGCCGCGTCATCCTGGTGAAGCCGCGTCTGCCTGCTCAGCCGAGGGGGACGGAAAAGACAGTTCTCTAGTGAAAACATGCGGGAATCAATCAAAAAACCACAACATACGAGGCCCAAATAGCACTGGAGGAAGGTTAAAACCTCTGAAAGTCGATTTTGCATGATATGGGACCTTTAAATATGCTATTGTAGCTTGTCATCTCATGTTTTAGAACTTAAAACAACACTTAAAGTCGATATGACAGGTTCTCATGATATTCTAATTATGACTTGATATGTCTGGTGGGAGGGCACCTTTGTTAGAACATGGTTAAAAGCTCAAAAAAGTCATTAAAGCATAATGTGTCCTTTAAGTTGATTTGCGATCGGCTTCTCTCTCTCTCTCACTCTCTCACTCTCTTTGCCAACATGCCCCTCCCCCACCGGTGTGCTCTGTCAGCCAATAGTAGAGTGACGGAAAGACATCTTTTGCTCTGATTGGTCAGATTCACCAGAGAACGCAGCACACAGAGGGAGCGCTCTATTAACACCTTTTGCTTCTTGCGACAGAAAACACATCTTTGATAGTTTATTACCAAGTTTAATGATTACATCAGGTTTGGGCCAAAGTGTGCTGACTCACTACAGTCTGGATTAAACCAAAGTGGAAAAATGGGACTCCAGATCAATAGACAAGTAGTAGTAGTAGTAGTAGTAGTAGTAATATGAATAGCAGTAGTTTCAGCAACAGTAGTAATATTAATGGCAGTAGTTGTAGTAGTAGTAATATTAATAGTAGTAGTAGTAGTAGTAGTAGTAGTAGTAGTAGTAGTAGTAATATTAACAGCAGTAGTTGTAGTTATAGTAGTAATATTAATGGCAGTAGTTGTAGTAGTAGTAATATTAATAGTAGTAGTAGTAGTAGTAGCAGTAGTAGCAGTAATATTAATAGCAGTTGTAGTAGCAGTATTAATATTAATGGCAGTAGTTGTAGTAGTAGTAATATTAATAGTAGTAGTAGTAGTGGTAGTAGTAGTAGTAGTAGTTGTAGCAGCAGTAGTAATAATATTAATAGCAGTAGTTTTAGCAGCAGTTGTAGTAGTAATATTAATGGCAATAGTTGTAGTAGTAGTAATATTAATAGTAGTAGTAGTAGTAGTAATAATATTAATAGTGGTAGTTTAGCACATGCAGGTTTGAGAATCTTAAGTTTTGGAACAGTCCTGTCGGTCCTGTGGAGACCTCAGATTCTCCGATGAAATGCTAAACTGTCAGAGTGAGTTGGGCGGGGCTTGCTGGCAGACCTGACGCATCGCCCCACAATGGGCTGTGATGTCAGCACAGCCAAAACCGAGGGGCGCTAATGGGAGCTAGCGAAATAATTGTCTTTGGCACATTGCTATTGGTTTCCGCGCCAATAAAACTCAATAAATCGGGTGGAATTGGAGCGATTTGGATTGCGGCGCAGATGATATAGACGGGAGCGATAGAACGGAAAAGAGAAAGAGGCTGTTGCACTGCCGGGATCAATTACCAGCGAGTTTGAGTTATGCTATTTGCTGCAGCGTGGCTTTATTGCATTGGGACATGTTTGGAGAGAGTGGACTGGAGTCGGCCAACGAAGGAGCGGAAAGAACCAGACCTGAGAAGAGAGAGGGGAGGAATAGAGGAGAAGAGAAGAAAGATGTGTAAAGCGCTCCCCTGGCTCCATGTGTTTCTGCTAGACTTGCACTTCACAGCGGCCATTAACGCAGACGGCAGTGTAACTCAGCGCTGATAATCAACAGAGAGAGAGAGAGAGGGAAGAGGGGAAAGGTGGAGAGAGAGAGAGAGCGCTCACATTCAAGCAAGGAAAGAAAAGAGACAAGTGTATAGAGAGAGAGAGAGAGAGAGAAGAGGGGAAAGGTGGAGAGAGAGAGAGAGCTCACATGGAAGCAAGGAAAGAAAAGAGAAAAGTGTATAGAGAGAGAGAGAAGGTGCAACATAGTAAAAGAGGGGTGAGAGACAGCAGTGAAAGGAGAGGAAAAGAGGGAAAGAAGCAAAGGGAGAAAAGGGGGAGAATGGAGAGAGAAGAATGGAATGGAGGAGGTGGAGAGGAGCTTTTTGGACTCATTTCTCAGAGCAGAGTGCAGGAAGTAAAGGAACATAAACATTACTTTTGACAGTTTTTCAAAATATAGAGAGCTGTTTTTGCTTCTAGAACACAAACCCCACTGTTTGAAGCTGGGATTGAACCACTGACCGCTGGGTTGGTGGGCGAGCAGCGTGTCCTTTGAACCGTGTCCTCCTGCGTGTGATGTGAGTGAGTGATGTTCTGTCAGAGCAGGAGACAGTCACAGACCTGTACAAGGACAGGGGCCCCGGGGCCACGTCCTGCTGTGTACACACAAACTCTGTCACTCTGCTGCTTTTGACTTTGCTGTTTGTTGCTGATTGTCTTTGGTTGGTTTAGTTTACAGTGGGGTTTGTTCCTCAGGCTGAACAGTAGAGCATGTGTGGAACGTGCATGTTCTCCCTGTGTTCTCCTCTGAAATAGAAGCCAGTAAAAAAGCACAAGGAGACAATACTTTCAGACCGATGCTCAACTGGAAAAGTTTTTTTTTTTTTTTTTTTTTTATTTAAGACATCCCTATGTGTCTTTTTAAGTATTTTATAATAAGCGTCATAAATATATATATATAAATGGTGATACTGGTGTGTGTGAATGAGAGATTTGAGTGCCTTGAAGGTGGAAAAGTGCCACATAAAATATGACCTTTTACCATTTACTACTCCAAAAGTAATACATACATTACTTTTACATTTGTCAATACAAATATATGTTTGTATTTTTAAATTGAAAAGTTTGATTTTTTAAGTATTGTTATCTATTAAACACTGACAACAAGGGATAATACTGTAGCAGAAATCAGTCTTGATGAAATAAAAGGGAGAATCGTAAGAATCACAATGTTTCTTCCAATATTTATAAAACTGAAATTGGATTTTTGGACAAGAAAGTGCTCCCATTGTTTCAACACGGTGTAAACTTTATTACATTAGTCGGCAACAGCTCTTTACCAGTGAAAAAAACTGGCACCTGTCTTAATGTGAAATAGTTTTATATTTCTTTATTTTCTGGTATACAACATGACTTTATGTTTTAATCATACATACTTGTTCACAACAATGTATGTATGAATAATAAAATCAACCATTGCTTTCTTGAAAGTCTTGAAAAATAACAGGCAATTATACTGAGGCTAACGCTTTGCAAATTTGTTGCTTCTGTATCTGTACTTTTACTTAAACACTTCCTCTGCAGTGCGTATCACTATATTCCATATTTGTGTCACTACAAACAGACGAAACAAAGCAGAATCATTTGAAAACAATTGAAGGCGCTCCAAAGGCTTTGCTCGCGGAGAATCTCATCGTCCCATGACAAAGGCGGCTTTGATAGAGTGTGCAGTGCAGGGTTGTATTGTGGTGTGGAGAGGAGACATCCGGGGCCACCCAAGGGCCATTACAGCACAAACACAGGCCAGATGGCACAGGGATGAGCGGGTTCGCAGGGAGAGCCCGGTCACAGGAGACGAGCTGACGATGGATGATGATGACGAGACGCAGGAAGGAGCTAATGCTGGTCTGCATCCAGGAGCTCGGAGGAGGGGCAGGGCACCAGGGTTAGATGTGGGCTGGAATAGGACAGCTTAGAATGTACAGGGAAATATTAACAGTGTGAACATTTGGGTAAAATAACGGTTTAAAGTTTAGGGCTGACTGTTATGGTAACATTCATAATGACAAATGTTTGGGCAACAATTGGAATTATGATTCAAAACCATTTTTTAAAGGGAACATATTCTGCTGAAGTGACTTTTTTGAGCTTTTAACCATCTAACAATGTTCCGTCATCAAAAACATACCTTGAGTTGCATTTAGCTCCATTAACGCTATTTTGAAGAATACCGGTTAGAAAATCCTCTATCCTCTGACCATCAAAAATACTTCCTTCTGGACGCCCTCAATTGATGATGTTTTTTTTCCAATCTCAGAGGTCACTTATTTGAGAATCTTCTGCTGTTTAAGTGCTTAAATCATCGCCAGACTCGTTCTGAGCATTTCACGACTAGTTCACTTGCATTTATCATTAACACATGCACATGCTTGTATAAGCGATATGCAGCCAGTAGGTGGCGCCTAACTCAGTAAGTGCTAGGGCAAACAGAAACAGAGGCATTGTCAAAACAAGATGGCTGCTGCGATGACAAGCTGGACTGTTCAGCTCTGACAATCTACTAAATATCTTCCAGGAAAATGCCATCCATACCAACTAAGCATTTTTGTCTCCTGCCTGAGGAATATTTTGGCACGAGACAAATCTGGGAGCTTGTGTGATATGTGTTTAGCAGTCAACTAAGACTGATTACTCAGCAATATAATTCAGCTGGACACAGAATACTGAACAATGGCAAAGAAGATGGCAGAAGATATGGAAGAAGTAAAAAAAATCACTTAACTTTATGTCAGCAGAGTTAAGTTCTGTGGTTAAGCAAAAAGACCTGCTGAAGTTAATTTCGGCAACTGAATGATACAATCAAGGAAAAGGACAAGAAAACTGAGGAATTACCAAAAGGGTGGATGATTTAGAACAATACACAAGGATGGAAGACTTGGTGATAACTGGACTGGAGACTAGACATCGCACCTACGCCAGGACTACAGCTGGTGATAAGGATGACAACACACACTTGAACAACAAGTCATGAACTTCTTCCACAGCAAAGACATTCCTCTTGAAAGTAACAACATTTCTGCATGCCACACCATCCCTCAAACACAAGGAAACCACCCCAAAATCATTCTGAGGTCTGTTAACCCGCAAAAAAAGCAAAGAAGTGTTAAAGTCATCCAAAAACTCAAGGGCACAGGGCATTCTCACAAGGAAAAATGCAGAGATAACACGACAGGCAAGAAGAGAGTGGTGAAGAGACAAAAGAGCATCCAGGACACAGGGACAAGGAACTGTAAAGTAATGATCAATGATGGAACACCAGAGCAAGCCACAATAATGACAATACGAGAAATCAAAGACTTGGAAAAATTTAAAATAAAGACTGCAAGATGACTTGAAAAATGACCACTTGGAATTGTACAACCAAATAGGTTAACTAAAAAGAAATAGATCAAACGATAGAAGAACAAACAAGCTTCAAGATGTTTGAATGCCAGGAATACAAGTCCTATGATCCAGAAACAGACATTGATCCTGATAGTTATTTGTCCAAGAATCTAAATTTGGATTGTGGATATTTCTCCGAAAATGACATTAAAGCATCAACCAAACAATTCTCCTTGATCCATTTCAACAGCAGGAGTCTCTTCAAAAATATGCCAAAATAAAGGATTACCTAAATAATTTTAAATTAAAATGTAGTTTTGTGGCAGTTACAGAGACTTGGTTATGAGATGATAAAAAGCTGGAGGAAAAATAGAAAGGGAGGAGGGGTTGACCTATTGTAAAAAGGGTATCAACTGTAAGATTATTGAAGAAATGACTGTCTGTTGGTGAGTTGGGAGTGTATTATGATCGAAATAAGGAATGAACTAGTAAAAAAAAAAAAAGTATATTAATTAGCTGTATATATAGGACTCCAGGATCATGCATTGATGAGTTTAATAAGAACATCTCAGAGTTATATTCCAAACAAAACAATAAGGCTCTTTTGGTATGTGGGGATTTAACATCCATTTGTTGAAGTCATGTGAACACATGAAAACAACAGATTTTCTAAAAGGTATGTTTGGTCTGGGTTTGTAGCCTTTAATATCAAACCTAGCAGAATAACCAAGGACAGTGCTAATTTGATCGATAATGTATTTGTTAAGATAACAGATAGAAAAGTTAAAAGTGGATTATTTCAGATGGACATAAGTGACCATCTGCCAGTGTTTGTGGTGTTTGAAATTAAGTTAAAGAAGGAAAAGTAGACATATATACAGTAAGTTGTAGAGATAACTAGAGACAACAAACTAATCAAGGCTTTCAAAACAGAACTTGGTAATCACAACTGGAATGAGGTCTGATTTGAAGATGCAAATGATTCTTATAATGCATTCCTCAACACATTTGTCATTCTATGACTATTATTGTCCAGTGAAGAAAGTTAAAGTAAAACCTAAAAGTAAATACAATCCATGGATGACAAGAGGTCTTGAAAAATCCTGCAAAAAGAAAAATCAGATATACAAAGTATTTTTAAACTATCCAACTAAGGAAAATGAAGAGAAGTACAGGCAGTATAAAAATAAACTAACAAGCATTATAAGAGAACAGAAGCAGAAATATTACAGTAAACTATTGCAAACATATTAAACAAATATTAAGACAACTTGGAATGTAATTAAGGACGTGATTGACCAGTGTGTAAACATTCACTAACACAAAGAATGAAAAATGATGGTAGCGTAACTGATCGTGTACAGGAAATGCAAATGAATTCAATTCTTTTTTAACTAACGTGGGCCCAAACTTAACAAATCAAATACAACAAACCCACTCCACAGATAGAAAACTTGGCACTGACTTTAATCAAAAGTCTGTGTTTCTTGGGTGTGAGAATGATTTATTGGAGGTCGTCAGAAATTGTAAGAGCAAGAGACCAACAGACTGTAATAACTGTGATGTCAGTGATCAGAGAGGTGTGGTCAAGCCCTTGACTCACATCTGCAACAGAACTTTTGCGACAGGAACATTTCCTGAGTAAATGAAGCCAGGCAAAGTGCTCCCAATTTTTAAAGGTGGTGACAAGCAGTTAGTAACCAACTACAGGTCAATCTCATCATTAGATCAATTTTCAAAAATACTTTGTCAAACAACTGTTTGTCAAACAATTGGATAGCTTCCTTGAAAAACACAATATATTTTGTGATCAAAAGTATGGATTCTGTAACAACAGATCAACATCCTTAGCGGTGATGAATTTGATAGAAAACGTAACCTCAGCTGTTGACAACAAAGTACAATAGGCATCGACCTACGGAAAGCATTTGATACTGATCATGATTTACTCCTGCAGATGTGTGATTGTTCTGGGATCCGAGGGTTGGGAAATAGATGGTTGAAAAGCTGCTTAAATAATAGACTAGAATAATAAATGAATGGAATAGTATTAAATGAAAAAAAAACATGAACCTGTGGTATCCCACAAGGCTCTGTTTTGGGACCAAAATTATTGATCATATATTTGAATGACATTGTTAAAGTATCCAAAATAATGAATTTGGTTATTTTTGCTGATGATACTAATTTATTCTGTTCAGGACACAATATGTTAATATATTAATATCACAAGTTGAAAAAGAGTTAAAAATGTTTTTACTTAAATAAGTTAAAGTAAAATGTATGATTTTGGGTCCAGTAAGGCAAGTCTATATCTAATGTTGAAAAATGGTATTGGAATGGGATTGAACAGGTCTATGAGACACGGCTCCTGGGAGTGATTATAGATCATTAGATTTGTTGAAAACCACACATACAGTACATTTAGAAAATATCAAAAACAGTCAGTATACTTTATAAAACAAAATCTGTATTAAATAAGAATTTTTTGCGTATATTATACTCCTCTCTCGTACGTCCCTATCTGACCTACTGCTCAGAAATTTGGGGAAATGCTTGTAAAACATACTTAGATCCTATAATTAAATTACAAAAATTAGCAATAAGATAAATGAATAAAGCCGTGACCATACAAACAAACTTTTTATCAAATCAAATATATTAAAAGTTATGGCCATAGTTAAGATAAGAATGTTAGAAATGTTGTTTTGTGTTGTGAGAAAAGACCTTCCAACAGGAATTCAATCTTTACATTAAGAAACAGTCGTTATAACCTCAGCGGTTTATTTCAGTTTGAAATGAGTAAAGTAAGAACTAACGTTAGGCAAAGATGTGTGTCTGTGTTAGGAACAAAACTCAATGATCTCAGTGATGCATTTAAGTTCATTTATACTTTGTCAAAATGTAAAGAAAAAAAAAAACTAAAACATTAAATTATTAAGTGTGTTTTTTGTTGTAAACAAAAAAAAAAAAAAATACTATAGGAGATAGTAAGAATTCTAGTCTAGAATACTGATAAATCTCAGTGGATTTTCTGTCTGAATTGTTGAGTTGTCGTTTAGATACAGATTTTCATTTTGTTTTCACAAAAATGTATTTTGTTTTTCTAAAACATAAGGTGCTAAAATTAAGGAACTCAAGAGCATGTTTAAAGGCTAATGACAGTATAAAAATGCAGAATATTTTCAACTTTAACCAAGTTCTAACATTGTTCCCTCATCAACACATAGCTGCTGCAGTTGTATATAACTTAATTGACACTTGTTTGATGAATCTTTTTAACAAACTCTTTTTCTCTAAGTGCTCACAGATAACCTAGAATCCTCCAGATTGTTGCATGTAGCATTCATGTTACCTGAGGGTTTCATTTACTAATATTTCATTGTTCACTCCCACTGCAGAGAAGAAGGTGCTCAAACTATTCAATACCTCATTGAAAAAGGAGGTGTAATTTGTAAAACGTGTCCAAATGTAGCCATTATTTTAACTTGAACATGTGAAATGTTAATCCCAAGGCCACTGCCAATTAAAGCCACTAGAATGCAGACGTTAAAGTTAAGATGTCGAGGACGGATAGAAAAAATATATTCTCTTAATAACTTTTACTAATAACTTTTTTTTGTTTTAGCAAGTGGTTTTGCTCCAAGTTTTTGAGCAGCACAACAAGACTTCTAGAATTTTGTGAATTGTTGCTTTCACACAAAAAAGCTTTGTAGCTCAACACATTGTACATGTATTAAAACATTTAATTTCCATGATCATGTCACTTTTTTGTACTGTATGACTTCCTGGCAAGAGAGATGAGTATTCTGTCTGTGAAACATTCCAGGCAAAGCAATAGCCTCTCCATGAAGACAAGCAGGTGATCGACTCCCACCAGAAAAGTTCAGTTTGAAATCTCTGGAGTAAAAAGAGCAAGAAAACACACACCTCAGAGCTCCACACCTGATCAGGTCTGGGAGAGGTGTGTGTGTGTGTGTGTGTGTGTGTGTCCCTGTGTGTGCGTGTGTTCCTGTGTGTGTGTGTGTGTGTGTGTGTGTGTCCCAGTGTGTGTGTGTGTGCGTGTCTGTGTGTGCGTGTCCCTGTGTGTGCATGTGCGTGTCTGTGTGTGCGTGTCCCTGTGTGTGTGTGTGTGTCTCTGTGTGTGTGTGTGTGTGTCCCTGTGTGTGCGTGTGTCCCTGTGTGTGTGTGTGTGTGTGTGTGTGCGTGTGTCCCTGTGTGTGTGTGTCCCTGTGTGTGTGTGTGTCCCAGTGTGTGTGTGTGTGCGTGTGTGTGTGTGCGTGTCTGTGTGTGTGTGTGTGCGTGTCCCTGTGTGTGTGTGTCCCTGTGTGTGTGTGTGTCCCTGTGTGTGTGTGTGTGTGTATGTCCCTATGTGTGTGTGCGTGTGTGTGTCCCTGTGTGTGTGTGTGGGTGTGTGTCTGTGTCTGTGTGTGTCCCTGACTGTGTATGTGTGTGTCCCTTTGTGTGCGTCCCTGTGTGTGTGTGTGTGTGTGTGTATGCGTGTGTGTGTGTCTGTGTCCCTGTGTGTGTGTGTGTGTCCCTGTGTGTGTGTCCCTGTGTGTATGTGTGTGTGTCTCTGTGTGTGTGTGTGTGTGTGTGTGTGTGTCCCTGTGTGTGTGTCTCTGTGTGTGTGTGTATGTCCCTATGTGTGTGTGCGTGTGTGTGTCCCTGTGTGTGTGTGTGTGTGTGTGTGTGTGTGTCCATGTGTGTGTGTGTGCGTCCCTGTGTGTGTGTGTGTGTGTGTGTGTCCCTGTGTGTGTGTGTGTCCCTGTGTGTGTGTGTGTGTGTGTCCCTGTGTGTGTGTGTGTCTGTGTGTATGTGTGTGTGTGTCCCTTTGTGTGTCCCTGTGTTTGTGTGTGTTTGTGTGTGTGTGTGTGTGTGTGTGTGTGTGTGTGTGAGGTCAGCCTGTCCCCTGATACTGGTGCTGATGAGGAGAGCGGAGGGGCAGAGGAAACAGGCGACGTGATAATCAATTAGAGACAGGATGAGCGAGACGAGCCCCGTTTGTGTGCTCGTGTGTGTGGCTGTTGGGTGGGGGGGGGGTCCAATCCAGATGGCCCCGGTAAAGAGGATCTGTCCTCAGTGTGTGTGTGTGTGTGTGTGTGTGTGTGTGTGTGTTTGAGTGGACAGGGCACATGTGGAGACTGCAGCAGGAGTCCAGCAGACGGATGCTCGGACACAGAAGAAAACTTGAGTGCAGGAGTCAGTTGTGGACCGGGCTGACAGATGAGAGGGGCATGGACTTATTTAAATAGCACTTGAACAGTGTGGAGTGAAGGAAAACAAAAGTGACATATTTCATTTTCAGAAGCTAGTGTTGATTTGGCTAAAATGCCACACGGTCAAAGTTGAACGTTATAATTAGTGTAAGGAAAATATGTGGACATTTATAATTATTGACTTAATAATAATCATCTTCATCATTATAAGAAGTTCAATCATTTTCACACTGTCTGATCTTATTTTTATGTCATGTTTTTTTTTTTTAAGGAGCTGTACTGTATTTTTTATGTAAAATCAGTTTATTATTATCTGCTCACTTCAGTTGTGAACTTGCTTTATACGGCTTATCCAGAGATAAGCGTTAGTCTATCAGGTAGAGAACCTTATCTAGGATAAGTTCAGCCAGCTTTGCAGTACATGCTTCAGACATATAATTGCCTTTTTTGTTAGTTTGAAGTTACCCGACAGAAGGTATGCTATTTCTGCAAGTCCAGGTGGTACAGTAACTCACAAACTAAGTGGCCAACATCAGTCAGTGTCAGTAAAGGAAGCTGGTTTAGAGGCGTGCTGGGAGCAGGAGCGACAGGTGGGCCGCAGAGGGTAAAGTTCACTGGAGCCTGCGGACACCCCTGTCGTGGACCTGCACAGATTTGGGAGATGTGGAGGTTTAAAGCTGTCACACATGTGTTTGCACAGTGTAAAGAATGGTCAGGTGACTGTAATTACCCTCGGGTCAGACCTTCAGTGTGGGCTCAGAGGAAGCACAGGTCAATGGGCTCTGGAACCTCAGGACTACTGTTACTTTTTACTTACAAGAAAAGGGGTTAACTGAATATTAGACTGGAGTGTAATTTGGTTAAAAACAAATCAGAAAAAAAAAAAAATAGTATTAGAAATGTGTAATTTGACCTGGTTCGTGCCCAGCTTGTTTCCATGGCGTAAGATAAGTTTAACCATTGTAAGCCATACTGCAGAACACTTCATTTCCATGTGGACAAGCTGTGGTGGATCCTCCAGAAAACCTAAATATTAAACTACCATAAAATTCGGACTATGAGCTAAGCTAAGTTTTTCTCATGATTTCTACCCTGCGCCTTATTCAGCGATGCGGCTAATTTATGTATTTTTCCGGGAACGGCCTCTAGTGGCACGCTAGCAGGAAGCGCTAGAGTTCAACAGACTGGTGAAAGAGAAGAGCGCGGAGGAAGACGCTAGCTTGATTGTGTTTTGAACAGTCAGTTTGCATCATGCATGTAAGCCTGACATCAATGAATCAATGGTGAGACGTCGGAGGCGGCCGAGTGAAGAGCGGACTCAATGCACTGCCGTGTTACAGGTGCCGTTTGGAAAAATACATGTTAAATTAAATGTTACAACACGGACACCTGACTTATAGTCAGGTACGGCTTATATATGTTCAAAGTTGTTTTTCTTTGTAAATATGGCTGGTGCGGCTTAAACGCTGGTGCGCTCAATAGTCTGAATTATGGGATATGTAAAATGATAATAATAATAACAATAAGATGTAGTTTCTAAATGGGATATTATGCTAAATCAAATCAGTTTTTTCCTCATTATTAGTTTACTCAGAGTTGTATTTTTTCTGCTTGAGTTAATCCTGTTGTTCTGAATGTGAGGCTTGATGAGAGTCCAGAAAATGTAGGGTTTCCCTCTACTCAGTTGTGATTATTTGAAAATTAAGATTCCAAGTGACACATGAAGAGTTCTAAAATGTCACGTAGCCACCGCAAAAACAAAAATACAAAAATGCTGACACTGCTTGTTACAGTGAAATGTAACTTATAAGATTTTTGTAGTTGAACAGGAAGTCAATGGAGATCTTTCTATTAATAAGTTGTTTTAAATCAATAATCTGGTTTACAGTGAACAAAATGTAAAATGTGGTCCGGGATAGCGGGCAGAGCCGTTTGTGACGGGGCCGGGGCGCGGCCGACAAGGGTCACCCCTCTCTCCTCGCACGCTTCATGTTTGTGGAGAACCTGGTGCTAAATCACTTGCAGACGACCTGATTCTGGGTCAGGGTTTCATACGTAGCAGAGCAGCTCCTTTGATCTGTTGAAAGTCAGCCCTTGATCCAAGCTTTACGCCTAAGGCCCAAAGTCACCTGTATAGATCCAGTCACCCGCGACCTCTGACGGGAACCAGTGGTAGAAAATGAATGAATGAATGAAAAAATGTAGAATTATGATCTATGTATGCATTATATTTCAACACCAAGTACCTGAAAAAGAGGGTAATGTCTTTTTAAATATAAATTAAATAAGTCTATAAATAAAGATTAAAATAGTTATCATAGAAGTTACAACGGAATCTTTGGCTGCGGTTACATGCAAATCTCAGATGGTTATCAGATGTTTTAAGTTAGAGGAGATATGTGAACAGCAAAATCGTCTGATTTCTTTCTAATCATGGTTAATCTGATTAGTCATATCAGATTTTGCAACAATTTGCATGTCGTCCTAAAGGTCCAGAAATCAGATAATCATCAGTTTTGGTGTGAATATTAACATTAGACACAGTAATAGTTCCAGAAGCAGGAATATCTAAGTTTATGTCATGAAGCAAACAAAATGTCTAACATATTTGTATTTATGATTATTGTAACACCAAGAGTGTGACACACTTATCCGTTTCCAGAGTTGCTGAGTGTGTGTGCACCATCCGCTTTATAACACATGCATTATTGATCAGATCCAATAAACACGCTTGGTCCCATAAACACACCACACTTCTCTCTTCTCCCACTCTCCCCCATCCTCCTCACTTCTAACTTGTGAGCGAGCGCTTCACTTGTGAGGCACCACTGGTCCAACTGAAGGAGCTGCTAAACAACATCAAGATAAGAAGCAGATAGAGATAGGAGACATGAGCGGGGGGCTGACAGATGCAGCATTAAACAGCAGCAGAAGTGTGTTAGTCTCAGTAACACGTGTGAAGTGGAGCTGACGGCTGTGACAGGACGTGTCAACCTCTGCCACTGTCACTTTACTATGATCCTGAAGGAAAAGATAGTCACCCCCAGGTATTTACAATGACTTATGAAAAACATAATCAAATAATGACAGCACTTGCTTATTTCACTACGTGTTGGCTTAAATATGCTCCCGCTGAGTGTGTTCATGTGTGTTTGGACATTTTGACTCGCTGTTGAAGCTGTAAAACAGTGGGAAAATATTTCCACTGGACTCCTGGGGGAAAGGTGCTTGGAGCTGGACGTTTGTGAATAGAGGCAATTTGAGAGGGAATTTGTAACCTGACTCCAGTGCAGAATTTGTTTCAATTTTCCTTATTTCTTTAACACAAAGGTGTGGTCATTGTGAAAATGTATATTGCTTATATCTTCGTTAGCTTTAGGTTGCTGGAACATCATCCCCTGCTCCCCCGAGGCTCCCTGCTCCTCCTCTAAGCAAATGCAAAATACACACAAAGTGCCACAGACTTTATTGTCATGTATGTTCTGCACTATTTGTAAAGTGCTTATGCGTATTCTTAACCTGGAAGTCAAAAACCTATTTTCAGAAACTTGGACTGTATCCATTACTTGCATGAGGCCCAAGTTGATAATACATGGGTTTCAGCTTCCTGTTATAGGCCACATTTTGAAGACTTCACCATTCAAATAGTTGTTTTAAATAGTTTATGTATTTATTGCTATTGTAACAGGCCTACACCTTCACAACACACACAATATTCAAATTTTGTCTGCAAACAAAAATGACAAAAATAACAATGTTCTTGTCACGTCTAATTCTCTAAAGTATATTTGCAGTGGGAAGGACCTGGAAGCTCTACACTTCAACTTCAAAACATTCTCTCCATTATTTCTCTTTAGCGCAGGTCATGTTACTAGACAAAGAACAGGCACTGCTCATCATACTCACCTCTCTCTGTGTTTTTGTTTGGTAGGAGAACCCGCGGTGGCCCGAGAGAACAACTGCCTGAACGCGGCCAAAGCATGTAACCTGAACGACACGTGTAAGAAGTACCGCTCGGCCTACATCAGCCCGTGCACCAGCCGCGTGTCCACTGCTGAGGTCTGCAACAAGAGGAAGTGCCACAAGGCCCTCCGCCAGTTCTTCGACAAGGTAAGCCTGGAACAGGAGTTAGACTGACTTTTAACAAATGTTAAATATGTACGACTGATATCATTCCAATATTTGAATATACTTTTGACACAATAATATTTATTATTTTAAAACAAATTTGTAAATCAAGCTCAATTTGACTGATGAACGAAAATCATGAATTTGCCTTTTTCAGTGTTCTCCAGATGGACAACCTTTGCAATATATTGTTATATACTGTATTTAGTTTGATGCTATATGGATTATTGCGTCAGCTAATATTGCACCATTGATACCTTTATGATATAGTGTGCAGCGCAATACATTATAATTGAGATATGGAAGTTCAAATAATTATAGGTATTATTGTTTATTTTAATATTTTCTGAAACAAGTCATTGCTTTTCAAAATGAGTTTTTGTGACTACGACGAGATGAATTCAAAGAAATAAGATTTGTTGTAAATTGAATTAGATAGACCGGCTCGTCTGCTCCGTCTGACCCTCTCCTCTGCGTCCTCAGCTCCATCTGACCTTTGTATTTGTACCTTTTTTGATCGAAATGTTGAAACTTCAGTTACCTTTTATAATTAATATAAAAAAGTACTTTCTCTACTAGTTTACTAGTTACTAGTACCTCGGGCAGCGAGAGGCACTAGCTTCCAGAGGCTGCTGGCTCACTTTAGAGCGCGGACCGTTTAGAGCAAGATGATTGGGTGAGATAGAACAAAAGACACATTGCAATTTAAGGCAGATTTAAAGACAAAATAATCATTCCTCCCCAAACTGATTGGATCTTGTGAAAAAACGGCGGATTACTTTGCTGAGCCGACAAAGTTAGCAAAACATTGTTGTTTTTTTTTACGATGTCAGTCACTGGCATTTAGACCCAAAGTCATATTTTTTTCAGCGCCTACGGCAGCCAACTCTATCCAAACCCAATGTATTTCATAGAGAGATGTCAAATGTGATGTAAAGGCGCAGAAAAGGGAAATAAATGCAGAAAAAGCTGACAAAAAAAGCTGTGTCTTTACAGCGCCACAAACGTGTAATTACGAAACGTCTTTTTATGAATGTGGGAGATTGGACGCATAAAGACAAAGTGAAATTCAGGTGCGATTTTATTTATTCATTCATTCATTTTCTACCGCTTATTCCCGTTAGGGGTCGCGGGTGACTGGAGCCTATCCCAGTGACTTTGGGCCTTAGGCGGGGTACACCCTGGACAGTGGCCAACTCATCGCAGGATTAACACAGAGACAGAGACAAGGACAGACAACCATTCACTCTCACATTCATACACTAGGGACAATTTAGAGTTCTCAATTAACCTACACAGTCATGTCTTTGGACGGTGGGAGGAGCCAGAGAACCCGGAGAGAACCCACGGTAACACGGGGAGGACATGCAGACTAGTGGAAACACACCTTAACATACAGGAAGCTCTGAATGGACTGAATAGTTGTTCTTCTTCGTGTCTGGGTGGATTTCCTCTGGGCATTCCGGTGTCCCCCATCAACCTAAAGCATGCACAGTTGGTAAAAATAATCTACCTGACCAAGATGTGTAGACAGATCCCTGCTCCTGAGGAGAGGTCCCTGGGCATTGAAATGTGGGTCAAATGCAGTTAAGGTTAAGGCCTTAACCTTACCTAAAGTAAAATTCATCAAATTTCATCAAGTTTACATCACTTTTGACTCTAAACAAAGTTACATAAACCTTTAGTTTTCCAATCAACACTAGCTGTCCACAGCACAACAATCCCATCCCACAGGAGCAGAAGTTGGATTGGCTGTCAAATGTCACAACAATAAATAATAATAATTCATAACTCTGTGTATTGTGGCTGGTAAGAAGTTCTGACGTTGATGCGCACACAAAACACAAAAGCTGTCTGCGCCTCTCTGTCGGGTGTAAAAACCATGTCAACATTGTAATTACCGACCAGTGCATTCGACAGCGCTTTGGTACGATCTGAAGTGAAGCGCTCAGCAAAGACATGGCAGCGCTAATAGGAGCCAGAGACTTTGTGTGGTTCTGACAAGTCTCTGTACAGAAGCAAACAGCCAAGAGCGAGACTGGAATGTTTGATACAAAGATGAGATGAGTGTTGTTCAGAGCATATATAGCAGACCTCAGATTTGTGCTATAATTTACTGAGTACAATTTAATACAGACTCTAATGACAATAACTGGTTGAAACTCTGTAAAAAGGAATATCTAAGTGAACATTATATTCATCTTAATTTGAGTAGTATAGATTAGTTCAGATGAATTTACTTGTGTCAAAATGACTTTTTCAATTCATTACTTTGAAATGTTAAATCAATGTATGAAAATTATTGTCAAATGAGACACGCAACAGGTGAAATATGTCAGATCAGAGGTTATGCTAGAGATAATTCCACTCCGTCATTATGACGGGGTCCCAAAAAATCCATCATAAGCCATTTTTCTCCATCATGTTTGACTGCACATGTGACAGGGGGTACACTCAGGCCGCCTGCGACTTTTAATGGCAATAACAATAAACCCTCTCTTGCTATAAAGTCTGATCAATGCAAGAATGTATTGTATTTCCTCCTTAAAACTCAGTGGTTGTAGCTCAGGGGACAGTTCGGTTTTAGTTCAGTCTCAGCCCAATCCGTTAAAGAAAACAGTGGGACAAGCTGAAGAATCTGTTCTTTATTTGAAGTTTGTTCAAGTCATGTTGATGTCCTATGTAAAAATGTAAAAGGGCAATATTTTGATTTTCAACCCGTCAAAATGATGGAATGCCTTCAGAATTTTCCGTCAAAGGTGAAAATAATCCATAAATGACAGAGAATTCTCGGTTAATGTAACCTCTGTGTCAGATAATCAATTACATCTGAACTAGTTCAAGCCCAGATAGATATTCCACTTATCATTTCATCATGTCATCAAGGAAGTGTGTGCAGCCTTTCTTACTGGTTTAAAAATGGAAATACAATAACGAAGGTGCACGGTGGCAGAGCGGCTAGCGCTTCTGCCTCCCAGTAAGGAGATCGTGGGTTTGAATCCTGTACCACCCTAACATCACATGATCTCTCTGGGTGGAGTCTGCATGTTTTCCCCGTGTTACCGTGGGTTCTCTCCGGGTTCTCTGACTCCTCCCACCGTCCAAATTTAAACCAACTGTATTTAGGCAACACACGAGAGGCTCATGTCAGGCTCATTCTGCTTTTGGATTGGAGAATTGTCTTGAGAACCAAAACACCAAATTACAGCTCAAACAATCTGGACGTCAGGTCCAACGTTTATGTAATTAATAAATCAGCATCAAATTAGCAAAAGCTATATTTGACCTGAATGTGTGTCCAGGGAAACAGATTGGTCAAGTTTGAAATCTAAATCTTGTATGTTACTTTAACAAAGGCTCAATAGATATGATGCAAGTCATGAGGATCAGAATACTGAAGCTCCTTCCTCTGCACAAATAGTTGTTGAATTTAATAATAATTAAAAAAAAAGGCCAGGTCGTTTTTTGTGTGAGCAATTGAAGAACCACTGTGTTATGTAAAGTTTTAAGTTTGTCTTTTAATTTAAACCTGTAACTTTATTTGTTTAGTCATTCGAGCTTGTTAAACCTACACAAAAGAGGACGGGTGCAAGGTTTGTGTTTTCTGGTTAAAGGCAAATGCCAGCAGGTTTTCCAACTAATCTCTCTGTGCTCTGTGTGCACCTCTGATAAACACTCATGGCATATGTTTCTGCCTTTGCACAATCAGAGTGGTGTAGCTTCAAATGTTTGACAGACCGACACTAATCACAGATCACAGACAGATGTAGATCTCATTAAAAACATTGATGTGCTGCTATATAAATGAAATAATCAATATAATTCATATTTCTTTTAAATAAAGTCGTTGGCCTATGAGGCAAGTGAATATGGTATAATCATTTCTCATCATAACTCCAGCAGCAGCAGAGGCACGCGTACATGTGCACCTCCTCTTCACCTGCAGTAAACTCTTTTACAAATCAGATTTGTGCCACTGACAATATACGCGTTTCTCAGGGAAATAAACTGCAACGCGCCCTTCAAATTGCACGTGTAAATCTGAAGTTGTTCCTGCAATTTAGCACCTGTCTTAGTAATCTGGGTATCTACACAATAATAAAATGGAAGGAATCCAAAGTGGTCTGATAAACGCTCTCTGTCGGTGTCTTCAGGTCCCTCCGAAGCACAGCTATGGAATGCTGTTCTGCTCGTGTCCTCTGCGCGACCAAACCGCCTGCTCCGAGCGACGCAGACAAACCATCGTTCCGGTGTGCTCCTACGAAGAGAAGCAGAAACCCAACTGTCTGGAGCTACAGAGCACCTGCAAGAACAACTACATCTGCAGGTAATCCCACCCAGAAGAGGGAGAGTGAGTGCATTCACGGCTTTCACAACTTTATTTCACAGACGCTTGAGTAGAGATCGTAATGATTTGTGTTTTTTCCGCTCACACACATTCATTATTTGCATTTATTTTGGCTGTCCATGGCTTTCCGTCTTTGTATTCTTTAAAACATTCTCTCTTTCTCTGCTCCACATTGCTAGTTCTTCCTCTCTCTTCTCTCTCTCTCTCCTCTTTCCTCTAACCTTCTCGTCCCCCCATCTTTCTCATCTCCTTTATTTTGTCTCTCCTCTTTCTTCCTTCAAATGGCACTTCCTTTTTACATCTCTCCTTTCCTCCTCTTTTCTTCCCTCTCCTTACTCTCGCCCTCTCTCCCTCCCTCCGCCTCTGTCCTCTACTTTCTCTCTCTTTTCCTCCCTCTATTTATTCCACTAACCTTTTCAACCATCTTCCATATCTTTCTCTTCTTTTCTCATTACTTTCTCTCTCTTTCTTCTCATTTTCTTTTTTCTCTTCCCCTCACTTTCTCTTCTTATTATTTTTTTCAGTTCTCCTCGCTTTACCTTTCTTCTCTTTTTCTCTCTTCTCCTTACTTCTCACTCTTTCTCTTCACCCCTCTTCATTTACTCTCCCTCTTTATCTTCTCATCACATTCTCTTCTCTTCTTCTTACACTCTCACACTTTCTCTTCTTCTTACTTCCTCCCTCTTCTCTTTCCTTCACTTTCTCTCTCCTCTTCCCCCATACTTTCTCTCATATTCTGCTTGTTTTCTCACAATTTCTCTTCCCCCCTTCAGTTTCGATTGTCCTCTTCTCCCTTCTTTACTTTCTCTCTCTTCCCTTTACTTTCTCACCATTTCTTTGCTCTTTACTTTCTCTTCTCCTCACTTTCTCTCTCTCTTCTGTCTCTTCTCTCTCTTTCTCTTCTCCTCACTTTCTTTCCTCCTCATTTTCTCTCTCCCTCCCCCCTTCTCTCTTACTCCCAGTGCATTTGTCAGTGTTCGCGTTAGATTAAACCTGTACAATCCCCTGCTCCCTTTCCGTATGTCAGAGCGAGTTTACGGCGGCTGACAGCTCTCTGCAGTGCACCACTACTCCCCCTCTCCCTCCCCCTCTTCCTCCCCCCCTCCCTCCCTCCAGTGCAGAGGAGAGAGAGGCTCGCCGGCTGTGTGTGACCACGCAGGGCCGCTCGTTGGGTATATGTGTGTGGTGTTTTCCTCCTCGTTCTTTGTGTGAGTGATGTAATGTCTCACACGAGTGTGAGGGGAAGTGACAGCCAAACAAAACAGCAACAAGGATAGTTAAAAATGCAGCTATGTTCATGCTGTTATTTTTTTGTTTATGATTTGAGCAATGGATGAAGTCAAGGCGAGACACTACAGGCAAAACTCTGCATTTTTTCTCTCAACATTTTACATTTCACCTGGAAACAACACTGTCCGATGTGCACCTCAAATGCTGTGTTTATTGATTTCAGCCTCACATTTCTCTGGGACATTGTGACAACAAAGGCCGCTTTGTTCAAATGCATTTTTGTCCCAGAGACAGGATCATCCCTCAAAGTAGCACTTGCACACACCAAATTGCACAATCTCTTTTATTACATGATTTTGTCGGTTATACAGAAGGATTTGTGGATCTTACTCTGAGCTTGATACTGGTGTGTATCGCTCTTGGGCGAGTCGAGTGGGGCAAGTATCAGCGTCATGAGTTCAAATCCAGCTCTCGACAATGTGCTGCATGTCACTCCCCGGTCGTGTCCCTGTTTCAAACTATTATCTGTCCTGTCACGGGCCAAAAAGAGCCTTAAAAATGCTTGATTATGATTTTAAGTCAAATTTGAATTTTCACTGTAATTGCAGGTCACGTCTGGCCGACTTCTTTGCAAACTGCCAACCTGAGCCGCGCTCCATGACGGGCTGTCTGAAGGAGAACTACGCTGACTGTCTGCTGGCCTACTCCGGACTCATTGGTGAGTCCTCGCTCATACGTGTTTGTGTGGAATTAAGAATTCTACAGAAGAAACAAGAGTCTGATTGACACATGTTGACCATGGAACAGTTAGAAATCGTTAACTATCTCTATAACTATCTTTCAAATAACGTCATACTTAATACCTTAATGCCCGGTGTCACTTATTTGCCTCAAACCCAATTAGACTTGGTAAAGTTAGTCCCCCAATTATGTTTCTAAGTTGTCAAGTCAAGTTGTGTGTTTGTCACAAATCTGCGAAACCAAGCCATAATTGACCAAATGAGGATATAATGTGTTCCAATGGGCTTCAGTTTCACAATGTATATTTATTAAGAAAATTATTTCAAATTACATAAAAGAAATATCATAATTATGAGCTACTTTAATGCTGACCTTTTGGGCCTTTTGTGAAACTCAAAGTAATTTAATGATTGAGTGTCAGCCAGGCCTTACAATGGTTCAGATCTGATTTGGGCCAGATCCACTCCTGGTTTGGACTTGGTTTGGACTTGGTTCAGTCTGGACACTAAAGATCAACATGTAACATCAATCAAATCAAGAGTTAAAAACTGTGTTTCCATACAGTTTCCTGATTCTTTTCTTCTGTTTTTTTTTTTAGACAAAGGTGTTTTTTCATTTCCATACAGATCAGTCTCAGTCTGGTCACTCTGTAATCTCCGTGAGTTCAGTTGGGTCTGATTGACAGGATTGGCCAATCAGGGACATGTATGGTCCATCTGTACCAAAACAAACATGGCTGCTTAAGAGGAACAAAGAGAAAACAGCACAGGGACGGAGAAACACTGCACATTTCTGCACAATCACACAAAGCTCTGTTCATTTGAGGTGAGAGGAGCTGGATTTTCTTATAAAACACAGATGACCAATGACCTCTTTCGTTTCACATGCGTCACAGAAATAAACGAGTCTGATTGCACATTTTGGAATTGACTTGATGCTTGTCGGAGGGCGGAGTGACCAGACTCACTCTTTGTATAGAATTGAAGAAGTGTGTATTCTGGATCCCAGGCAAGTTCTGTTCCTGGTGTGATATAAACACAAAACTACTTATTTTAAAACATTTATATACAATTTTATTATTTTATTTTAAAAAACATATTTTATGTTGAAGGTTCAAATTCTGGGTGTAGTTTTTGTCCTCATACAGAGCGAGTGAGGAGTTGAACATTTATTTTCCTTTTGGATATTTCTTTAAAAGCACATGATGGATACACAGATACTATCAGAAGCTCGTTGACTGTCCTGGTGTGACAGAGCCGTGTACAGAAGTGGTGGCTGGGATTCTTTGACAATCTTCAGAATGAATTTTTGTCATGTCAGCTCTTCTACAAACGCAGATATTTGAGTGGAGGATTGCAGCGGCTTAGATTTCTCACACTAAATGTGTCCTTGAATAACTAACAGAACAAAAAAAAACATGACATTTGCATCTTTTGTGTGATAAAGCACAATGGATGGATTTAGTTTGACAGATGTAAACATACTGGACTAACTCACAGTAAAGGAGACACAACGTTGAACGTTGCAAACACAGACCATGAGAAGTGGTAGTAAGTGATTTCAGGAGAGTTTAATGTTCGAGTCAATATGTATCCAACGACAAAACTCAAGGTTAGCAGGAGATTATGTTTATAATAAGCACTTACAGAAGGAAAGAATAAACTGAACCCTTTCACCCTGAACTCAAGACCAAATCTATTAAACACATCAAGATAATGTGTTCCCTCTGCTCCTCCTCTGCTCCTCTTCTGCTCCCCCTCTGCTCCTCTTCTGCTCCTCTTCTGCTCCCCCTCTGCTCCCCCTCTGTTCCCCCTCTGCTCCTCTCCTGCTCCTCCTCTGCTCCTCTCCTGCTCCATCTCTGATCTTCTCCTGCTCCTCCTCTGCTCCTCTCCTGCTCCCCCTCTGTTCCTCTTCTGCTCCCCCTCTGATCTTCTCCTGCTCCTCCTCTGCTCCTCTCCTACTCCACCTCTGCTCCTTTCCTGCTCCATCTCTGCTCCTTTCCTGCTCCCCCTATGTTCCTCTTCTGCTCCTCTCTTGCTCCTTTCCTGGTCCCCCTCTGTTCCTCTTCTGCTCCCCCTCTGTTCCTCTTCTGCTCCCCCTCTGTTCCTCTTCTGCTCCCCATCTGATCTTCTCCTGCTCCTCCTCTGCTCCTCTCCTGCTCCCCCTCTGTTCCTCTTCTGCTCCCCCTCTGATCTTCTCCTGCTCCTCCTCTGCTCCACTCCTACTCCACCTCTGCTCCTTTCCTGCTCCATCTCTGCTCCTTTCCTGCTCCCCCTATGTTCCTCTTCTGCTCCTCTCTTGCTCCTTTCCTGGTCCCCCTCTGTTCCTCTTCTGCTCCCCCTCTGTTCCTCTTCTGCTCCCCATCTGATCTTCTCCTGCTCCCTCTCTGCTCCTTTCCTGCTCCACCTCTGTTCCTCTCTTGCTTCTTCTCTGCTCCTCTCTAGCTCCCCCTCTGCTCCTCCTCTGTTCCTCTACAAACACAGACGCTTCCTCCGGTGAAATAGCTGCATCATATCTTAAATTTTTTTTCATGTAGGTAAATGTGTTTTGCCCCAGTGCAAACATATTATAAATGCAGCTCTTCGGGTCTTTATTCTCTCTGAAGCAGGAAGTACGCTGTTAGCATGCTAACGTTTGTTAGCTTTACTATGATGGCAAAACTGCTCTAGCCTTTGAAAGTAATAATTAGGATGCCCAGAATGCATTGGGTAAATGAGTGATACATGTGGACTGCTGCAAAGAGGTTAAAATGAACACATGTCACGTTCTGAGACAAAAGTGCCTTAAACACACGTCTGTGATTCGTTGTCCGCCACAAGATAATTATTATTTAATTTGCGCTGTTTTCTTCAGCACTCTTCCCTCTCTTCAACATTGTGTCTTGTGCATGTTCTCTGGCCCTTATGGAGCCTATGTTTCCTCCCCCTGCTCCTGTGTGCTGCACTGGGGCGCTTTATGCGGGCAAGCTCCAGGACACAAATATGGAAAAACATCATATTTCACAGGGGTTATGGCTGCAGTTATCGTCCAGATCAGGAGAGCAGTCATAATGGGGTTTAAATATGGGCTTTTGGAGACACTAGCTGTATGTTGTGGAAGTGAAGTTTGTTTATGCTGATGTGCTCAAAGAAACATGTCCTTATGCCACTAATATGGTGTTGTAAGTCAGCAGTGTTTGCTGCTGGCTCACCGTGTTAAAATTGGGAGTGATTTAGTGTTGTTAAATTTCTGACTGTAACAAACTTGAGCACATCTTTCATTTCTGTCATTTTCCAGTGCCATTCCCAGCTCTGTGGGGTCCTATGCCAGATCTATCTCGGGGGCTTATCTCCAGGCATAGCTCCCTCAAGTTGCTACAAGTTGGACAAGTTACTCTGGAAAATGAATTGGATTAATGATTATTATTATTATTATTCTAAAAGTACCTTAGATTAGAAGAAGAATATTTTATTTAAAAAGTAATCAGAACTGATTACTATAGATTACTTTAAAACAAAAGGGAAACCTACAGCTCAGAAAAAAAAACAAAAAAAACCCAACAAAATAGTTAAGTGTCATGACTATTCGTCATTTATCTGACTTCATGTGCTTAGGTTAGCGAGGTGCGGAGGCAAAAGACATAACCTCATAACTGAATGGCAGTAAAAACACGAGAGCAGGCCACGCCACAGTCACATCTATGTGCTTAGTCCATCTTATAGAAAATCCTCATTAGCACATCTTCCCACTCTTTGTTCAAACCTGTTTGATATTTTAATTGGTATGAGATGTCCAAATTGCGTTTGTGCATCACCTAAAATAAACTTCTTTTAGCAAAAAGACAGAGTTTTGGGAGTTAGTTATGTGACCGCTGGACTATCACGAGCATAAAAACAGCCCTTACAGGAGGCTGATTGAGAGGCTGGACCTATTTTAGTCCAGGCTTAGATTGCACCAAAAAGGGGCGGGACTACACCAGCACTGACTTCACTGATTTTCACGTTTAACTTCAAATATGGCTACTGAAACACAGTCCCGTTACATTTGACATGGTTGGAGCTTAACAAGGTTCCAGGTAGAGCTTTAATAAGCAAATGAGGCCCTCAGTCCTGAGGGATGCTCTCTGCAGCATCTGCACAGAGCCAGCGGCTGTTTGACCTGCACCACCTGGAGCTCCAATGTTTCACTAAAGGAAAAAGCCCCCCAGGTCATTATGGCGCCCCCTCCCTGTGGTGCATAGAAAACATCTCCGGAGGATCTGTGTGGAAGCTTTTTGGCCTCTTTATTCAAACTGAATTCAATTTGTAGTTTCAGTATTTAAATTGCACTTTTCATATTAGAATTAATTATGCAAAGTCAACTTGTAATTTAAAGTTACATTTTGCAAATAACACTTTGTTTTGTAACATATTCAGTTTGAAGATTTATTGGAAAAATTTTAATAGAATTTGAATCAACCTTTTGAATTAAAGATTACATTGCAAGACATAACTGGTATGTGTTTTGTACCCAATATTTACTTTGTAATTTCAATGTCTAATTTAGAATTGCATTTTACAAATGAGAATTAATTATGCAAAGTTAATTCGTAATTTAAATTGCATTTCTCAAAAAGCACTTTTTTTTCAATTTTGCAAGATCTTTTAAAAATGCATATCCACAGGGCTTTTTTGTACCCAGTATTCAATTTGTAATTTCAATGTCTAACTTTCAATTGCGTTTTTCAAATGAGAATGAATTATGCAAAGTTTACTTGTAATTTAAAATTGCATTTTGAAAAATGCACTTTATTTTTCAATTTTCCAATATATTTTAAAAATGTACTTTGACATTTCAAATGGCAAATTTCACATTTGCAAGTAAAAGGAGTTTGTAATCGCATCGGTGTTCACTGAGATGCTTGTTGTGAAACAGCACCACCTGTAGGCTGCAAATGCATATCCACTTGGCTTTTTGAACCCAATATTCAATTGAGAATTCCCATCTGTCGGTTTACTCATCAAGGTGGGACCTAGAAGACACACACTTTCTCAGCCAATCAGGACGAGGTTCAGCTCCACAGACACGTCCCAGTCTGAGCCAAACGCTGTAGTCCTGTTCTCTTGAGGAAAAGAATCTCAAATGGATAATAATAGATTGTTATGCACACACTCGTCTCTTCTCAGACACACTTACTTTCTGTACATTCATTCATTTGTCCTGGGTACAAACCTGCCTTTCCAACAGCCATTTTTGTGAAACGTGTGCTCTTCCTTCCTTCAGGCACCGTGATGACGCCCAACTACCTGCGCTCCCCAAAGATCAGCGTGTCTCCGTACTGTAACTGCAGCAACAGCGGCAACAACAAGGACGAGTGCGACAAGTTCACCGAGTTCTTCACCGAGAACACATGTCTGCGTGAGTCTCCACTCCTTCCATCTGTCACAGCAGGTCTCAGGTTCAATACCCGAACAGGGTGCTAGGTGTGTAGGTGCAGAGGTACTGGGCATGGTATGACCCAAAACTAGATGAAACAGACCGAGAACCTTCTTGTTATGAGGTTTTATGGTTTACACACTATGCCACCAGTGCATCAAAGTTTTTTTTTTGTTTTTTTTAAACTCATAAACTCATTATCTCAAATGAACTTAAAGGTTTAAAGAGAGGAAGATAATGTATGTAATAAGGTCAAATCTAATCTGGACTGTTTCTGTTTTATTAGGCAGGAGTTTCCTCACCACGCTGCACTGTTGAACAAACATGCAATTATTTTTTCATTCTGCATCACAGCCTGGGCCCAAACGTGAGCTTCAACTCTGAAGCCAGTTATTTCTTCATACAAACAGGCAGTTAAGATCCTGGGCAAGACACCCATGAGGCGGCTATTGATGAACACAACCTATTCACGTTTTTTTTTATTTTTTAACAGTTTAAATCAAAGTGTGTTGCAGCTGGTCTCTGGCAGTCCAGGTCTCAGGTTTCTCAAAGTGGGGACTGTGTAGTTCCAAAGTTTCAAACATCTTTTGGACAGTCCAGTTTTTCTTTTAAAGGGTCCAGAATTCCCTCTGGTCTAAAAATACAGACTGATACCAACACGCTCAGTAGGACTCCCGAAACTGAGGTAAAGTCAGACCAGAGCTGCTTACAAAATGTTTGAAATGTTCCTTGTTTCTACTTCTGTAATTGTCTACTTCTCTGTAGAACTTTTCACATTTCTATCTGGACTAAACCCCTCAAAAAAAAAAAATGTATGGACAATTAGCACTTGTGGTATAACACTTAAAACACTGCATCTGGTGCGAACCAATGATATGTCCATATCAAACATATCAAATATATACATTGGGTGCTCCTGGCTGTCTTCTCCTTCTGTTTTGTTTCACTGTCTCCTTGTCCAGAGTCTATCATGCCACATATACTGTCTCTCTCATTGTTAGCCCTCTGCATTACTGAAGCACTTTGCAGAGCCGTGTGAAATGCATGTAACCCGACTCCTCTTTCACTTCATTGACTGAAAGCTGCTATTTTAGACCCAAAGAGCACAATGCAGCCACGTGTTCTGGGAAAGGGTGCAGTCTCCACAGGACCACAGAAGGCTGAAATGCTTTTCAAGTGGAAGAAATGTGATTGTGGAATGAATGATAGTCTGGACACTTAATTTGGTTTTTCATAATTTTGCTTATCAATTCAATAAATACAGGCAGAAAAAGCTGAGGACAAACAGGAAGTAGTTTCCTGTTTACTCTAGCTTTAGCCATGTGTCACATTCATAAACTTGGAATTATTAAACGTGTTTTTGTTGACGTTTCATTCCGGTACAATCTAGATTTTATTTATTAAGAAAACATAAGTTATGTTTGGGTGACGACAGTTGCTCACAGACGAACTGGTCCTCCCTTCTGTACCTCCTGTCTGTCCTCCCTCCTGTACCTCCTGTCTGTCCTCCCCTCTATACCTCCTGTCTGTACTCCCTTCTGTACCTCCTGTCTGTCCTCCCCTCTATACCTCCTGTCTGTCCTCCCTTCTATACCTCCTGTCTGTCCTCCCCTCTATACCTCCTGTCTGTCCCCCCTTCTATACCTCCTGTCTGTCCTCCCTCCTGTACCTCCTGTCTGTACTCCCTCCTGTACCTCCTGTCTGTTCTCCCTTCTGTACCTCCTGTCTGTACTCCCTTCTATACCTCCTGTCTGTCCTCCCTTCTATACCTCCTGTCTGTCCTCCCCTCTATACCTCCTGTCTGTCCTCCCTTCTATACCTCCTGTCTGTCCTCCCTTCTGTACCTCCTGTCTGTCCTCCCTTCTATACCTCCTGTCTGTCCTCCCCTCTATACCTCCTGTCTGTCCTCCCTTCTATACCTCCTGTCTGTCCTCCCTTCTATACCTCCTGTCTGTCCTCCCCTCTATACCTCCTGTCTGTCCTCCCTTCTGTACCTCCTGTCTGTCCTCCCTCCTGTACCTCCTGTCTGTCCTCCCTTCTGTACCTCCTGTCTGTCCTCCCTCCTGTACCTCCTGTCTGTCCTCCCTTCTGTACCTCCTGTCTGTCCTACCTCCTGTCTGTCCTCCCCTCTATACCTCCTGTCTGTCCTCCCCTCTATACCTCCTGTCTGTCCTCCCTTCTGTACCTCCTGTCTGTCCTCCCTCCTGTACCTCCTGTCTGTACTCCCTTCTGTACCTCCTGTCTGTCCTCCCTCCTGTACCTCCTGTCTGTACTCCCTTCTATACCTCCTGTCTGTACTCCCTTCTGTACCTCCTGTCTGTCCTCCCTCCTGTACCTCCTGTCTGTCCTCCCTTCTATACCTCCTGTCTGTCCTCCCCTCTATACCTCCTGTCTGTCCTCCCTTCTATACCTCCTGTCTGTTCTCCCTTCTGTACCTCCTGTATGTCCTCCCTTCTATACCTCCTGTCTGTCCTCCCTTCTATACCTCCTGTCTGTCCTCCCCTCTATACCTCCTGTCTGTCCTCCCCTCTATACCTCCTGTCTGTCCTCCCTTCTATACCTCCTGTCTGTCCTCCCTTCTATACCTCCTGTCTGTCCTCCCTTCTATACCTCCTGTCTGTCCTCCCTTCTATACCTCCTGTCTGTCCTCCTGTCTGTCCCCCCTTCTATACCTCCTGTCTGTCCTCCTGTCTGTCCCCCCTTCTATACCTCCTGTCTGTCCTCCCTTCTATACCTCCTGTCTGTCCTCCCTTCTATACCTCCTGTCTGTCCTCCCTTCTATACCTCCTGTCTGTCCTCCCTTCTATACCTCCTGTCTGTCCTCCTGTCTGTCCCCCCTTCTATACCCCCTGTCTGTCCTCCCTTCTATACCTCCTGTCTGTCCTCCCTTCTATACCTCCTGTCTGTCCTCCCTTCTATACCTTCTGTCTGTCCCCCCTTCTATACCTCCTGTCTGTCCTCCTGTTTGTCCCCCCTTCTATACCTCCTGTCTGTCCCCCCTTCTATACCTCCTGTCTGTCCTCCCTTCTATACCTCCTGTCTGTCCTCCCTTCTATACCTCCTGTCTGTCCTCCCTTCTATACCTCCTGTCTGTCCTCCCTTCTATACCTCCTGTCTGTCCTCCTGTCTGTCCCCCCTTCTATACCCCCTGTCTGTCCTCCCTTCTATACCTCCTGTCTGTCCTCCCTTCTATACCTCCTGTCTGTCCTCCCTTCTATACCTACTGTCTGTCCTCCCCCTTCTATACCTCCTGTCTGTCCTCCTGTTTGTCCCCCCTTCTATACCTCCTGTCTGTCCCCCCTTCTATACCTCCTGTCTGTCCTCCCTTCTATACCTCCTGTCTGTCCTCCCTTCTATACCTCCTGTCTGTCCTCCCTTCTATACCTCCTGTCTGTCCTCCCTTCTATACCTCCTGTCTGTCCTCCCTTCTATACCTCCTGTCTGTCCTCCCTTCTCCCCTCACTCTCTCTCTGTGTATCTCTCTTCTCTCGCCCCTCTCCGATCTCTCTCTCTCCCTTCCCTCTCTTTCCTCACTGCATCTATCTCTAACTTCCTTCTCTTTCCCTCTTGCCCCCCCTGTCTCTTTCTCTCGCCCTTCTCTCCCCCCTCTCTCTGTCTCTCTCGCTCTCCTCTTTTCCCTTTCTCTTCCACCCTCTCTCTGTCTCTCTCGCTTTCCTCTTTTCCCTCTCTCTTCCCCCCTCTCTCTCTCTCTCTCTGTCTCCCTGGCTCTCCTCTTTTCCCTCTCTCTTCCCCCCTCTCTCTCTCTCTGTCTCTCTCGCTCTCCTCTTTTCCCTCTCTCTTCCCCCCTCTCTCGCTCTCTCTGTCTCTCTCGCTCTCCTCTTTTCCCTCTCTCTCCCCCCTCTCTCTCTCTCGCTCTCTCTCGCTCTCCTCTTTTCCCTCTCTCTTCCCCCCTCTCTCTGTCTCTCTTGCTCTCCTCTTTTCCCTCTCTCTTCCACCCTCTCTCTCTCTCTCTGTCTCTCTCGCTCTCCTCTTTTCCCTTTCTCTTCCCTCCCCCCTCTCTCTCTCTGTCTCTCTCGCTCTCCTCTTTTCCCTTTCTCTTCCACCCTCTCTCTCTCTCTCCGTCTCTCTCACTCTCCTCTTTTCCCTCTCTCTCTCTCGCTCTCTCTTGCTCTCCTCTTTTCCCTCTCTCTTCCCCCCTCTCTCTCTCTCTCTGTCTCTCTCGCTCTCCTCTTTTCCCTCTCTCTCTCCCCTCTCTCTCTCTCTCTCTCTCTCTCTCTCTCTCTCCCCTTTTCCCTCTCTCTTCCCCCCTCACTCGCTCCCTCTTCCCCCCCTCTTTTCCCTCTCTCCCTCCCACCCTCTCTCTCCCCCCCTCTCTCTCTCTCTCGCTCTCCTCTTTTCCCTCCCCCCCCTCTCTTGCTCTCTCTCGCTTTCCTCTTTTCCCTCTCTCTCCCCCCCCTCTCTCTCTCTCTCTCTCTCTCCTCTTTTCCCTCTCTCTCTCTCTGTCACTCTTGCTCTCCTCTTTTCCCTCTCTCTTCCACCCTCTCTCTCTCTCTCTCGCTCTCCTCTTTTCCCTCTCTCTCCCACCCTCTCTGTCTCTCTCGCTCTCCTCTTTTCCCTTTCTCTTCCACCCTCTCTCTCTCTCTGTCTCTCTCGCTCTCCTCTTTTCCCTCTCTCTCCCCCCCTCTCTCTCCCACCCTCTCTGTCTCTCTCGCTCTCCTCTTTTCCCTCCCCCCCTCTCTTGCTCTCTCTCGCTCTCCTCTTTTCTCTCTCTCCCCCCCTCTCTCTCTCTCTCTCTCGCTCTCCTCTTTTCCCTCTCTCTTCCCCCCTCTCTCGCTCTCTGTCTCTCTCGCTCTCCTCTTTTCCCTCTCTCTCCCCCCCTCTCTCTCGCTCTCTCTCTCTCTCTCTCGCTCTCCTCTTTTCCCTCTCTCTTCCCCCTCTCTCGCTCTCTCTCGCTCTCCTCTTTTCCCTCTCTCTTCCCCCCTCTCTCTCTCTCTCGCTCTCCTCTTTTTCCTCTCTGTCTCTCTCGCTCTCCTCTTTTCCCTCTCTCTTCCCCCTCTCTCGCTCTCTCTCGCTCTCCTCTTTTCCCTCTCCCCCCCTCTCTCTCTGTCTCTCTCGCTCTCCTCTTTTCCCTCTCTCTTCCCCCCTCTCTCTCTCGCTCTCTCTCTATTGACTTTGGCTGGCTCCCTCATTAGGCCGACTCAGCAGTAAGTGGAACTGACAAAGTGTGCAGCGTTTGACACTCCGCTGCTGAGGGGTCATGAGTGGAGGGAGAGTGTCCGACACAAAGGCCGGTCTGAGGAGGACGAGGAGGATGGCTGGTGTTCAAGTGTCTTTGAGCTAGTCGTGGGAGATCATTAGAGAAGAACGGCCCAACGCCTCCGCTGTAAGACGGACGAGATGTCTTCTGAGCACACAAAGCTCAACTTGTCAAAATACTTCAGACATGGGAATAATATGTCTGTAAATGAAGAATCTATTGCAGAACATATCTGAAAGCTTCAAAAATAATCAACTCCTCCAGTCTGATGTGTTCAGAATAAACGCACACAGCGGTGCTGGTATAAGCCTTCTTTCCCACTTTATTTTAACGAGAAAGAAAAATAAGGTTAAGGTATTTATTAACCTTGTGAGGGAAAAGTATTCTCTGCATTTGACCCATAGTTTAACCAGTGCCACTGGGGCAAACTGTCAGAAGCAGAGACCCAGAGACCCAGCTCCAGATCCTGGACTAGTCTTGGGCAGGACCTTAACTGACGTAACCTGTGGTGAATGTTGGCAAAACACAATTTTGTTATTTGTAGACAGCCCATCCAAATAGATTTTGTTTATGGTACATTTTCTAATGACTAATAAAACATAACATAACATCCAGCTCCAGTGTATAAAGTGCACTAATGTTTGTGCTTGAAGAAATGTCATTGTCAGACTGTTGTGGCCTACTGTGTTCTCATGTGTCTCTGTGTCATAGATTAAAAAAATGTGGTGGTTTGCATGGAAGCTAATTTTGCTTGAAACGGTAACGTTACTGATCTACTCTTCTCCACATCTGTGCTGACTCTGGTGTCACTCCAGTGTGTGATGGAGTGTTCATAGTGTGAAAAAATGTAAATGATAATGTTTTGTGGGCTCTGTTTGATTTATCAAGACGGCAAGGAGTAGAACTGAGTGAAAATGTAGTACGTCTGAAAAGCAGGTGTTAAAGCTTTGCACAGAACGATGCACATCAATGTGGAGATAAAAATGGTTCAAATGGTTGTGTTTGACTCATTCATAAATACAAATAGGCTTATGACAAAATAATAACAAAATAAAAACACACTTTACCTGCAACACGGTCTGTCGCTTTGAACTTGAGCAGTTCATAAAAACTGTCCCTCAGACCAATTTCAGGAGTTTGTCCCAGAGCCTTTTAATGTCTATCAGATTATCAGATTATCAGATTAGCACCACTGACAATATGCACGGTTTAAAGGTAAATAGGCTGCAACATGCCCACAAAATAGTACTCACAATTAAACTCACCTCTCTAAGTAAAGTGTAGTAGTTTACATTTACATTTCATTTCAAATAAATGAGAACTCAAAGGAGCAGTGTTACATTTTGTTTATATTAAAACAATATTAGGAGGAATAGGACTGACATAATGACATCTCCTTAATGGTTAATTAAAGAGCACTGGACTTAAGCACTACAAAGTAAGTAACAAAACACTTTAAAAACACTTCCTTTAACAAATATCTGATATAACTGTATATCACAGAAGTACTTTTGTACCTCAGACACTGCTGAGGAAGCAAGCAACAGTAACAATTAAGAATGATAAATAAGAATGAGTCCAGCGCACACACTTACTGTGAGTGAGTGCTGTTTGGTGGAAGTGTGTGTCATTAATACAGTTTGTGACAGCCGCGTGACGCTAAACCACTGTCACTCATTCACCAGAACATTTGGACCGCACAATCTACAAATGAACAAAGCAGGAAGGGTTTAATGGTTTCCACAAAGTTCTTTTAAAAGACAATCATTTAGGATTATAGGATATAACTGCCGTGTTACATGTCACAGGTAATAAAAGCTCCTAAATGACTGTCTTTAAAAAGAACTGACGTCTGTGGATGAATAAAAGTATGACAAAATGAACTTATTTGGGGTGGGATGGTTTATGGAAAAAATAAAACAAAAATATAGTATTATTATTATTATTATTATTATTATTATTATTATTATGTTAAAAGTAACAATACAATGTAGCAATGAAATGTAATAAACATATAAGTGTAAAATATTTAGAAATGATCAAGTTGAATATGAATGAAAGATATTTTAAATAATTTTAAAATACAAAATTGACTCTAAGGCAAACATTTCTCATTTTAGACACTTAAATAAAAAATAAAATAAAAATAGTATATAAGTGTATAATAAAACTATATAATACATAATTACAATAACATATAGAACTCATTCCAAGGCAAACTCTCAACATTTTAGACACATTTGATAATGAAGCATAACAAAGATGCTACAGTTAATAATTTGCAAAAACATTTAATTTCAAATTTTTATTACAATTAAATGTATTTCTAATTCAAATGTTTCATGTACAGCAAACTGTCTTGATGTTCCTTCTTAAGCCCACAGAACATAATTGTTGCACTTTCATATAACTTCTTGACTTGCTCCCCTGACATTTGGCTTATGAAAAGATTAAACATGAGAATGATTAAATATGTGCGTAAATATGTAGAAACGGCTCCCGTCGGCTCAGAACAGGCTTGTTTACTCTGATGAAGGCCACATTAATATTTCTCTGACGCCTTCAGTCAAATGAGTGCAAGTGAAGTGTGCGGGCTGCGGAAATTAGAAAATGCTTAAGACCTTGAGTGGAGATATTTCTGCAAAACTGACGCCATTGTGCTGATTCTTACTTTCTCATGACGCTCAGGTGGATTGAAGAATATGACAGATAATAAGTCATTTCCATTCAGCCATTTTGAAAGCCAGGCCACTGGAGGATGATGATGGAAGCCGCTGATAGAGAAGAAGGAAAAAAGCCAAAAGGATTCAGTCAAGTACATTTTACACTTTTTATCCTTCAGCCATGTCCAAATCAAAGGAGACTCTCTTTGCTATATTGTCATGCAAGAAAAACACATTGAGCAGTAACAACAGACCCAAGCCGTTCTTTTTATTCTTGTTTCAGCTGTTTTTTTCTCTTGTACCTTAACACAGCATGGATATGAGGTATATTAATAATAAACACAATGAGAGGATTTTGGATTTCTTATTTAGGGTTTTAGTAAACTAGATCTTACTGAAATTTTGTGTAAAAATTAAAATTGAATCTAAAACAATTACACATCAGATAAATCCTTCTGTTCAATCTGGACACATCCTGTTGTATTAGATTGTACAGTTTGGTGTTTAGTTGCTGCTTTAAGGGCTGGATGCAGTGGATTCAGTTCAATAATAAAGCATGTTAAGGTGCAGATGTTTGTTTGTTCCACGTGAAAGCTTAAAAATGCTGAGAGAGAAACTGACTAGAAAATGAAGGTGAGAAAAAGTATTTTGCTTAGAGAAATTCCATGGTCACATGTTTAATCCCACCTTGAGTCTAACTGTCTTTGTTCTTAGACTGCATGACTGTTTCCTCGCTGTAACTGTACCAGCCGCAGTTCTTTCCATGTTACATGTCAATAAAGCTTTGAGGTATTATCCAGACACTTTGAAATGTACCACATACAAGCTCAAATATACAATGTTTCATGACTGTTAATGGCTTCTCATGGCTGCTGTTCACCCTTGAGCTACTTCAATGAAAAAAACATTCTTTAACAAAAACAGCATTCCCTGCACATTAATATTGTGGATGGGCACATACTGTAGGTGTAGTTTTCAACCATGAACATAAATAAGAATGAGGAAGTATGTTTTCAAATGTCAGTTAAACGTCCTGCAGCATAATGCAAATAACACGTGCACATCATAAATGTCGCACTGTGGCATATATACTGTAACAATGCTCCAGGAATAAACCTGATTTATGACGCTAATGAAACTCAAATACTGCCCTCTCCTGAACCAGTTACTCTCTTCTTCTTCTTCTCCTTCTTCTTCTGTACGTTACATTTAGTTTATTTCAATCCCAGGTATAGGATGTTATTCCACTGAGACTAATGCTTGACATTAATTCATTCATAATTTGATTTATAAAACGCCTTTCATGACACTGAAAGTGCTTTATTCCTTCCCTCCACATGTGCCACATACCCACAGCCCTCATCATTCACACACACTCCAGTTTCATACCAGGCCATGTGGGTGAAGTGTCTGCAGGACAGTCCTGACGGCTCACACATTTACAAACAGGTGACACAAACAGAAAAGGTATAGGCTGAAGCTTATGCTTATTAGGCCTGTCCTTTATGCTTCACTGTCCCAACACAAGTGGGAAACTATTTGTATTTTATATTTTTATAATACAATGACAGATGCAAAGTTGTTTGTTACAAAATAAGACAGACAGAGTCAGTTATATATAATAAATAAACTATATTTATTTCATTTATACAGTATCTACATGTATATATTATTGCTACTGCTTTGGATCATTTGTTTCCTGTATTATTCATGTGAGCATGGAATTATGTATGGAATGTTTCTAGATCTGTGCAGCTGTTGGGATTAGGCCCATTTCATGATGTCATAAATGATAAGGTTTTTTTTTGTTGAGCTGCAATGTTCTAGTCTTATCCAGCAAAGAAACGCAGCATTACACCAACAAACGTGGAAACAAAATAAAACTCCAGGTCTGCTCTGGATGAGAGGACAACATTCTCATTAAAATCTCAAAATGTTGATTCAGTTGATAAGAAAACCTTTACATCTCCTATGACCTGCTCTGGTCTTGGTTTGCAGTGAGAGATTAGGCAGACGCTACACTTTAAACTTCTCCAGGTGTAAATTGGACCTGCATGGTTTGTAAAGGCAGCAGAAGTAGGTCAGGAGGAGTTGTGCTCAAGTGAAGGTTTACTGTAACTCCAGAGATGTGCTGACGGCAGGCTCTGCTCAGACCTCACACTGACGAACACGTTTTAAACACGACTCTTCCGTGTGGCACTGGTCGATTCAGACACACAAACTTCACACGAGCTCACGTCTCATATTCTTTTTCAAGTCAAATTTTAGACAAATTAAATTACTGAACCCTTTGTTGGTTTTCCATTTTTTCCAGTTACTTTGGGAGGCCAACTGCTAATAGATCTGTGAGGGTCTTTTTTTTTAAGATTATGGTTCTAATAGTATTACACTCTATCATACATAGACCACTGTTTTACAATGTGTTCATTGTAAACAGCATTATTGATCTAAATTGGCTTAGTGATCTAAACAGGTCCATTGATTTCCTGTTCAAAGCTACAGTTATTTATGTATTTTTTTTATATATAATTTTGAATAATCTAGTGAAACATGAACAACTTATCCTTTCTGGTAAAATGTCACTGTCTCCATACTTTTCTCGGTTCCTCACTGTTTCATTATCTTACATTGATTCAATCACTTGTTTTATTGCCTTGGGAAACATGCACGTTCCAGGCCGCACAGGTCTGGTCTGAGTCGGCCTCTGCACAGACCGGACTGTGACTAGGCCTGCTGTGGCTCTGTGCTCCTTAAGAAGGTTAATGCCGTATTGTGAAGCATTTCAGGCAAAAGAATAGCATATCCCTGGAGAAAACAGACCCTTCACCAGAAAAGTAACACAGCTCAAATAAAACACACACACAACTGTCAGAGCCACGTTTCAACTGCTCCTGGTCCCTAGACCGGTCCTCAGGAGCCCTTCTGTTCTGTTAATGTCAGTTAGTGTGAGTGTGTCTGTCAAACTCGGGCATTTATTTCTCTTCTCTGCAAAGTCTGAATGCTGCATCTAACGTCTTTTTATACAATGCATTGGCTTTGGTTAACATAGATGCATTATGCACTAAATATAATATTTTGGGTCTTAATGCAAATCCTGTGGGTCAATAAACAGGAAATAGCTGTTGCTAACGTTCTTTGCTAGCTTTGTTTTGCTAAGCGTGTGGGCTCAACATATAAGCATCAGTAGAAATACTGTGGGCTTTCAAAAGATCAAGTCAGTGTTTGGTGAGAAATGATTTTCTGTTTGTATCTGCTTTTCTGCTGTCTTCAGTTTGTATTCTCTCTTTTTCAATCATCTCATGCTAAAGCATGACGAGAGCCAAAAGTGAGCCAGACTGCACTGGGAGGTAGGACTTCCCAAGGTCCACTTCAGACTCCTTAAATGGGCCCTTATGGTTCACTTCTGACAGTGGAGACATTTAAGAATGGTCCGATCTGCTCCAAAGCAAACCAGTGGAAACAAGCCCTACCTGACCCTGTGACCCCTCCCACAAAGCATTATGCAAATGGGCCGCTCCCTCTGCGTCAGCTGATCTCCTGCCCTGACACTGTTCAAAGACAGATCTAAACCCAGGGGTCTGGTAGCTGTGGCTCTAATGAAGGCTAACGCTAATGCCACTTTAGCACTCTGCAGCTGCACGGCTAATCTAAGACTAAGCTACAGAGGAGGGGAGTGACCCTGTTGACTCTTTGCACCTACGTCATGTGGATGTGCTATATCGGACGGCAGAAAAGTGTGAACGCAGCATTGCAGGAGCGCAAAACTGACAAAAACTCAGATTTTTTTGTCAATTAGGTGACAACTACTTCTTATGCACAGTCTGTTCAGTTGTCGGCGAAAGTGTGAGATGTGAGAAAGTAAAGATTGTACGCCTGGAAGCTGACCCAGGGGACTAAAATATCGCATATTTCTACAGAATCAAAACTCTTTTAATCTGTGAGAAAAGTTTGATTTAGATTATTATAAATGATAGATAGCTCCATTAAAGTAAACCTGTAAGGCAGGGGCAGGACACTTGCACAAGTAGTTTGTGAATAAATGTATAATGCATTAGATGTGCAGCCTGGATTGTACATTCAGTTCTTTTTTTTTTTTTTACCTTTGTAAACGGCTAAAGACGTGTCACACCGTGTAATGCTGATGGTTTCAGATATTCACAATCGGATTGTAACATTAGCATTAACTTATCTTGTAAAAAGTGCTCACTGCAAATTTGTGAGTAGTTTGAGTGCTTCTGGTTTATTAATCATCACTGACTATAGACTATAAGGGTTTGAAACAAAACATTGTCTTCCTGTTCCTGGCCTGGTGTTATTCAGTGTTTTAGCACTAATGGATTTCCAACAGGGGGGTTAGCTTTAGTCTCCAAACATCACAAACTATGAACAACCAGGGCGACCAACAACCACTGGACACACACCAGAGCCTCGGTACAAAATATTACACACAACCACGTGTCTGCGTGTGCATTCTGGTACATGCCTCACTCTTGGAAGGGTCTACACAATACGTTACATTAGGTGTAAACCCTGTCAGTGCAGCCGACCGCCCAACAGGAGATCACAATTTTACTTGTAAAATCAATAAAATTTGCTGATTAATGCCATAATTCTACATGTACAAACAGCACTTCTGTCATTCTGGGCGTTCTGTGATGACACGTGCAAGTATAACCCTCGTCAAGTTAAACCCTCCACAGGACATGAAAGCTACCAGGCATCCCACCCTCACACGTACAGAGCCCCACCCCTCAGTCCCCCATTAGTCCTCCATTAAGACACTGCCCAATTGAATAGCTCCTTTGGACTGTGGTTAGAATTCAGGTGTTTCATCCCCCATTATCACAGTTCAATTTGTCCAATCACAGGGCAGTATTGTAGTTTAATAATAATAATAATGCATTATAGTTATATAGCGCTTTTCTAGACTCTCAAAGATACTTTACATTGCATTATTCATTCACTCCACACTCGGTGGTGATAAGCTACTATTGTAGCCACAGCTGCCCTGGGGCAGACTGACGGAAACGAGGCTGACAGTGTGTGCCATCGGCCCCTCCGACCACCACCAACCATTCACGTACTTTCATACTAGGCAATGTGAGCCAGCAGCTATGGCCACGTTTGGGTTTGGGTGAAGTGCAGGCTAAAGCGATTTCCATTTATGGACAGTAAGAATGTCTGTGTTTTTCTCTCAACTGGACTCAATAAAAGTTTAATTTCTCAGATTCTTCAGCTGTTGTGACGCTTCGTTCAGTCAGTCAGCCTGAATTCTTCCACACTGCTTTCAGCAAGACTGAAAATCAGACTTAAATCAAGATAACAATGATGCTTTTGTAGATGACACAATATTTTTTTTTATGTATGAATAACTACATATTGACAAATAAATAAATAAAAAGACAATAACAAAACAACTTAATAATATTAGGGTAACTAACCCTCGCTGTAGTAATAGTTCATAATTTTTACAGACATTTTAAATGGAGACAGGTAGTCACAACGTTGTTCAGCTCACAAGCCATTGTCTTTTTGTGATCAAGTTTTTAGATTGTACAATAAATATGAAATGAGCATGGTCACATACATGGCAGAAAAAAAAAACAAAAGCACAATTGTTTTTTTACCCCTTCATCCCTTTCCCTCTTTCACACACACATACACACGTACGTCCCCTCACACAGTCAAATTAAAGTGAGTACAAAAGACAGAAACATGAACATGAAGGGAATAAACCATAGCCGTGATCACTCACAGTATCTTGCAGCCATTGCTACACACCTCTAGATTGAATCATGTTTTTTCTGTTCTCCTCGTGTTGTGCAGGTAATGCGATCCAAGCGTTCGGTAATGGCACAGATGTGGGTGTGTGGCAGCCCATGTCCCCCGTACAGACCACTACCTCCACTACTCCGCCCTACCAGAGGAGTCGAACCCGCAACCCCAACCCCAACAGCCTGGACAACCACATCTCCGATCCAGGCATCTACCCCTTCTGCGGAAACCTGCAGGTCAGTTATTAGTGTTTGGAAAATAATCGTAACGTGGGATTGGCATTAAAAAGACCCAACATCATCATTCAAGATTTGTAGTGAATCTATTTGAAAAATTTGATCAGTTGCACAGCCCTACTTGGAACTTTTTCTTGCCCTACTTTGATCTTATAATGATTACTCTTGGTATTAAGGTCTTACAAAAAAATGTAAATATACAAATCCAGATACAACTCTATAATAAAACCTGTATTGTTGACTTGACTTGTTGAGCAGGATAGGCACTGAAAAGAAATAAATATGAACAATGCAAACAATGTAGAATATCCTTTAAGAAAATAAAGGGGTTCTCAAATCATGTTTTACTTAATAATGACTAGTGTGTCACATTAGACAGGCTGTGGTCCTTCTTTACTGTGTGATGCTGTAACAGTTCTGGACTTGCTTCTCCATACGTCACATCTATAGACAACATTCTCTCACTCTGACCATTGCTGAAACTCTTACTCTTGGTCAATGCTGACCTGAGTTCCATCAAATCCAACATTCCATCACAAACACATGAATAGTGAAGCCAATGTACATTTTGGGGTTAAGTAGTAAGTATTTTATGACCTGATATTTGTGTGAAGTATCTGGTTTCCTCATCAGTAATATTTCAAATCTCAAGTTACTTTGCATTTTTACATGTTAAATAATATCTCAAATTAAACACCAAAAGGTTTATACACTCAATGACTGGGGGCCTCAGTCATACCTCTGTTATCTCTTTCTTTCTTTCTTTTTTCTCACACTCTCTGCCAGTCCTCTTTCTCTCTCCCTTTCCTCTCTCTCTTTCTCCTATCTCTGCCTCTTTGTCTCTCTTTTGTCTGCTTACCCCAGTTCCCTTTCACTCTCTCCTCCCTCTTTCATTTGCCGCCTCATCATCTCTATCTCTTTGCTCTCTTTCTTTGTCTTCCGTCTCTCCTTATGTCGGGTGAACACAGACTACAGTCCAGATGTGGTTCTGGACCTGTGCAGATTGCCTGTTCCACCATCTCCGGTGCAGTGCAGTCCGTATTTGACCAAATTCACATGGTTTCATATGAGAACACTCATCTAATGATCTGAGAACTGGACCAGACAGCTGCAGCGTCAGGCAAAAACAGGCCCCGGTGTGCGGCTCCCGGACCCACAGCTGCTGCTACGAGGTCCGAGTAACATCAAGCGTTGACTTAAAGCACCTGCGTCTTGTGGAACCCACGCTGGTCCCAAACCACACCCACACAGGAGTCAGTGTACGGCATCACTCTGCATCACTCTCTTCATCTACCCAGTGCTGTCCACTTTCACTCTTTCTCTCTTTGTCCTTTCTTTGTATTTTTCTTTGTCTCTTCTGTCTTTCTCCTCTCTGTCTTTCTCTCTTTCATCCCCTCTCTCTTTCTCTCCCCTCACTTCTTCTCCTCCTTCCATTCCCTCTCTCCTCATTAGATTGTGGCTCTGAAGCAGAACGGCCAGCTTTCCTCTCACTACTTTACACATTTAACCCACAACTTCAGTGTGGGCTCTATGTGACACAGGGATGTGATGGAGGGAGAGAATAATGGGTTTGTTTGGGGAAATATCTCAATTTGGGGCCGACACATTGGCAGCGGTAAAGAGGAGAGAGTGTGTTTGTATGAATGGCACTTCCAGCTTTAGTGTTCATAAGAAGAATTGTGTATTCAACACAGTACAGTGCTTTAATCTGGAGAGACTCAAATGAAGACGATATACGTTGGAACATAATGCATGAAATACTAGGCTGATATAATGATGTATATTGACAGACACATTTTGGCACTTTGACCCCGGCAGGGAATAATGAGCAGTGTGCAGGAGCTGTGGAGCAGGATCTATCTTCCCTCAGAGCCTAGAGACTGGTGCTGGTGAAAATAAAAACTTGAAACAAAAGTAAACTCTGAAAATATGGTGCTTAGGTGCAGAGGTGGTGCTGGGGTGGAGGAGGGCTGCACAAGCCAAACAGCTGAATGGAGAGGCGGAGGTCTGAGTTTAAAACAACTACTGACTGAGGTGATAGGCTCAGGTCGGCCTATCAGAGCAGAGCAGGTGAAGGAGGTGGTGCAGGTGGACTTCCAGGCTGAAACGCCACTATAGTATCACATGCGTGGCATTAGGGCTGCACCATTTGGGAAAAATATTAGATTTTGTTTTAATAATAGGATTCTGTTGAAGGTTTATACTAAAACATGTCCAGGAGAGTTAACAAAAATATGGAAAACTAATCACAACAGGGTTAGCAGTGAGAGTTGCAAATTGTGATTGTGATTTTTCTTTTTTTCTTTTTTGCTTTTAATGTTTAATAGCCGTGTCTGGTGTTTGTCTAAAACCCTTCAAGGCCCTAAAGTCATATTAGCAAGAGCCATTTCCATATTTGTCCAAGGCACATCCTGTTTGTGTGTCAGCTGTGTTCATACAGAGAAGAAGAGCGCTCCACACAGGTGCAGCTTTAGATTAGATTAGACTTTATTGTCCCCGTAGGGAAATTGGTCCTCTGTATTTGACCCATCCTTGAATGCTGCTGGGGCATCTACTCAGGAGCAGTGGTCACTAGCGCCTGGGGACTCACCTCTAGATCTTTGTGCAAGGCTTGGTCAGGACTCTTGCTGGAGGATTTAATGTGCGGTGCATGTTTTGGGTTGACGGGGTAAACTGGAGCACCTTATAACGGATTGCGTAGATTTTTTGCTGAGCACACCGCGCAAAATCCTGATTTATAAAACCCTTCGTGCGCACCTCCAGCAATCACTGCTGTATAGATCCACCGGACGCTAAAGACGTGCGGATGTCACGCTGTATTTGCTCCCGCCCCGACCACACCTTCAGCATTCATATATGGACCATGCAAATGAGCTCATACATATTCAGGACTATTCACATGAGATGACTTTGTGCGTCTGCCTTTCAATCCAGCAAAGACGGCATCCTGAAAGAGAAACTTTACTGAAGGAGGTTCATGATGGTAAACAGGGCTCTCAAGTCTCACGAATCGGCCGAGAGACACACACACACACGCACACACACACACACGCACACGCGCACACGCACGCACACACACACACACACACACACACACCTCCATCACAGGCACATACACGCCACACCTTGCATTTCTCACACTGAAATGTTGACCATAATATTGTCACAAACGTAGGTGATTAAAATATTGTTTTTACAGTTCATCAGTCGGTAGCATCTGAATTAAAGTAAAACAAAGTATATGTTTTCGCTCATGTTCATGCCAGTGGAGTGCACTGACTCAGAGTCCAACCTTTTCACAATAAAGCCCTCACTACAGGTGGCAAACGCTGGAACTTTTATCATGAAAGTACCACAGAGGAAGCGTGTAATGTTTATCTGGGAACCATGACATCACAGACGCGCTTGAAACTTTTCTGTGACTTTATGGCACAAACTATAAGGACTTTGGTGCAGAAAACACAGCTGAAAGATGTGGAGACAGACAGAGTGTGGTCTGTCGATCACACCTGCTGCTGCAGCAGGGGTGAGTTTGTGCAGCTGTGGCACCACCCGTTCTCCTGTGGCCCGGGCGAGCGTGTGTCTCTACCGTGTCCGGCTCGTGTGTCTCTCTCCCTCTCCTAGGTCCCACCTGTTCCTATGGCCCATACGTGTCTCTCTCTCCCATGTCTCTCTCTCTCCGTGTCCAGCCAGTGTCTCTCTCTCTCCCGTGTCTCTCTCTCCCGTGTCCCGCCCATGTCTCTCTTCCGTGTCCAGCCCGTGTCTCTCTCTCCCGTGTCTCTCTCTCTCTGTGTCCAGCCGGTGTCTCTCTCTCCTGTGTCTCTCTCCCGTGTCCAGCCCATGTCTCTCTCTCCCCCGTGTCCAGCCGGTGTCTCTCTCTCCAGTGTCCTGCCCGTGTCTCTCTCTCTCCTGTGTCTCTCTCCCGTGTCCAGCTCGTGTCTCTCTCTCCGGTGTCCCGCCCATGTCTCTCTCTCCTGTGTCTCTCTCCCGTGTCCCGCCCGTGTCTCTCTCTCCGGTGTCCCGCCCATGTCTCTCTCTCCTGTGTCTCTCTCCCGTGTCCAGCTCGTGTCTCTCTCTCCCGTGTCCCGCCCATGTCTCTCTCTCCTGTGTCTCTCTCCCGTGTCCAGCCCATGTCTCTCTCTCCCGTGTCCAGCCCATGTCTCTCTCTCCCCCGTGTCCAGCCGGTGTCTCTCTCTCCAGTGTCCTGCCCGTGTCTCTCTCTCTCCTGTGTCTCTCTCCCGTGTCCAGCTCGTGTCTCTCTCTCCCGTGTCCCGCCCATGTCTCTCTCTCCTGTGTCTCTCTCCCGTGTCCAGCCCATGTCTCTCTCTCCCGTGTCCAGCCCATGTCTCTCTCTCCCGTGTCCAGCTCGTGTCTCTCTCTCCCGTGTCCCGCCCGTGTCTCTCTCTCCCGTGTCCCGCCCGTGTCTCTCTCTCTCCTGTGTCTCTCTCCCGTGTCCAGCTCGTGTCTCTCTCTCCCGTGTCCCGCCCATGTCTCTCTCTCCCGTGTCCCGCCCGTGTCTCTCTCTCCGGTGTACCGCCCATGTCTCTCTCTCCTGTGTCTCTCTCCCGTGTCCAGCTCGTGTCTCTCTCTCCCGTGTCCCGCCCATGTCTCTCTCTCCCGTGTCTCTCTCTCCCGTGTCCAGCTTGTGTCTCTCTCCTGTGTCCCGCCCATGTCTCTCTCTCCCGTGTCCAGCCAGTGTCTCTCTCTCCCGTGTCCAGCCCGTGTCCCACTCGTGTCTCTCTCTCCCGTGTCCCGCCCATGTCTCTCTCTCCCGTGTCCCGCCCGTGTCTCTCTCTCTTTCATGTGTCTCTCTCCCTACCGTGTCCGGCCCATGTCTCTCTCTCCCGTGTCCCGCCCGTGTCTCTCTCTCCCGTGTCTCTCTCTCCCGTGTCCTGCCCGTGTCTCTCTCTCCCGTGTCCCGCCCGTGTCTCTCTCTCCCGTGTCTCTCTCCCGTGTCTCTCTCTCCCGTGTCCCGCTCGTGTCTCTCTCTCCCGTGTCCCGCCCATGTCTATCTCTCCCGTGTCCAGCTCGTGTCTCTCTCTCCCGTGTCTCTCTCTCCCGTGTCTCTCTCCTGTGTCCCGCCCGTGTCTCTCTCTCCCGTGTCTCTCGCCCATGTCTCTCTCTCCGGTGTCTCTCTCTCCCGTGTCCAGCTCATGTCTCTCTCGCGTGTCCCGCCCGTGTCTCTCTCTCCCTCTGCCACAGCGCCACCCGCTGATGGAGAGAGCGAGTGAAGCTCTTTCTTATTCACCGTTTGGCCGCTGCGTCGTGGTTGTGTTTCCAGACTTTGGGTAGAGTCACAGGAGGGTCTCAGTTTGTGAGAGAGAAGCAAAATCCTGAGACTAGTGGAAGTTTAAAACACACCACGGACGGTGTAGAGGGCGGACTATGCACTGTGTAGTGCGTAGGCAAGCTTTAGACCTGTAACTTGGCCTGGTGGAGTCACCTGCTTGTCTCCATAGAAATAGATGTGTTTAATGCCATACTGTGGAACATTGAACTGTGGAACATGATGGACATGAGCAGTTCTACTGTTGTGACCCAAACAGTAACAACCTTTGGCATTTGTGACCCCCAAACACAACCAGGTTCAAGTAGCCTTAGTTTAGACCTAGAATAGTCCAGAGCTGGTTTGGATCTGGTGGTATTCAGCGGGCCAAATATTTTCTTTGGTGGTACTTGGTGCTATTATTCTTGCTTTTAAATGGAGTGAAGTGTACTTGACCACAGTGTATTGAGTCAATCAGTTTGGGGAGTGGGAGTGCTGGCTGGATGTTCTCCTCTGTGTAGAACATTCACTCACTGATTGCAAAAACAAAGCATGAAGTTACTACTTCTTTTGGTCGTGAATAATATGGTTTTGAACCAACAGTACCCTTACATGAATACCATTTACCCACCTCTGCTCAAGTCAGGTTCATGATCACCTAATTTATACATCGCCACAGTGTTGAGACTGATTACAAGGGCTATGGAGCGAATCAAATCATCTGTGTGGGTTTGCAATCAGTGCCAGAGCCAATCGTCTGTCTGGAAACACCTGAGGAAAACAATAGATTAAGAGCAGAAATGGAATGAACAAATAGTGCTGTTCCTATATCAGTACATTTGCATAATTATGAGATGTGAAATGAGTCTGAAATTGGAGAAAATGTTTAGAGTGACAGAAATGCAAAAGCAAGTATTATGTTTGGAGCCTAGAAAGTAAAAGGGACTTTGGAAAGAAACAGAGCGCGGTCTATAAAAGCTGGAACTCTTCTCTGAGGGGCACTTTGGGATGGTTCAGTAGTTTGCGTTCACGTTCTAAAATGTAATGACGTAATAACCTCAGATGGAGCAAGAGCCACTTTTCTCTTGATTGCACTGGACTTTGCCATGAAATATCCAAAAGGTAAATTCACAAATGTTGAATCTGGTCATTTCTCTTAGAGTCCTAGAACTCATTGTTTTACAACTAATGTCTACAATTTAAAGGCTTTGCATCGTGTGTTAAAGGTCTGCGACAGGAGAGGCTGTCATCACATGTTCTTAAATAAAATCAAAATCATATCTGAATTATACTTTTTAATCATAAGGTGGTCTCAGCAATTCACAAAAAAGACATTTAGTAATTCCAGGTTTGTGGCTGTGAGACAAAGCTAGAGTAAACGGGCAGCTACATCCTTTTTTTCCTCAGCTCAGTTAGATGCGTCACTGGAAATATCATGTTCAGACATTTTCTTGACAAAGTGAGTGCTATGCGTTGATAAACCGGAAAGGACTGATGCTAATGTGAACTAGCTCTCACCTAGCTAAGCATGTGGACGCAGCATATAACTTAACATCAGTGGAAATATGGCACTTTATCAAGTCAGCGTTTGATGAGACATGATTCTTTTCTGTTTCTCTCTGCTTTTTCCCTCATGGTGTTGGCCTGAGTCTGCGTTCGCTCTCGTCCAATCATCTCGCTCAAAAACACAATGCCATGGTTCACTTCAGGCAGAGGCACTTTACGCCTGCACCGGTCTGCTCCAAAGTGACCCAGACTATTGATTTGATAATACATGAAATCACTGCAGAGCCTCACCCACATCTCACTGCTACAGGCTCTGGGACTACATCTCCCAGCATGCATAAGGAGTGTCATTTATTGTAAGACTTATTTTGGCCTTTTCTTTTTTCTTTAATTGCAGGCTCAGAAGTTGAAGTCAAACTCGACGGTGGACGGTGTCTTCTGTGTAAGTACACTTTTTATTGAAAATAAATAAGTCCATTTAGCACAGAAAAGTGATGTTATATTCTCTCCAGAGCGTGTTAGCTGTGGGCATGTGCTGCATTGGCAAACAATACACAGCGCATTGAGACGATTCATTGACTTATCATGACTTTGTCGATAATTAAAAACAATGGTAGTCATATTTTGATAATGGTAATTATTATCTGGGCTATACAGACTCTAAAATACATACAAAAATACGTGGCATTATTAAATTACAATGTCAAAAGATAAACAAATTGCTGGTTTTCTCAATCATATACTTTGTGAATATTTTCTATCTAGTAGCATTATTTCAACCATTATTTGGTTGATACTTTATTTTAAAAAGCTTAATGCGCAATAGAAATAATCTTTTCACTAGTTCACTATTTTAAAATATCATCTGCTGCTAAAATGAATGTTAGTTGCCTTTAAAAATACAAATACAGAAGATATAGAGGAGGGTGGCACAGTCGCACATTGGACATTGCTCTCGCTTCACAGTAAGAGGGTCCTGGGCTCGAATCCCGGGGGGCAATGGGCCTCTCTGTGTGGAGTTTGCATGTTCTCTGCAGAAGTGTCCCCTGCAGCTAAAAACATGTACAATAGATGTGTGAATAAGAGTGTGTTTGTGAATGCAGGTCAACGGATGAAAACTAGCCCATAGCTAATGCTGGTGTTGCAAGTTCATTAAGATGTACTGCCCTGACCAAATGAACACATAAATAAAAAAAATTAAAAAGTAGCAACAATAATAATTACAGCTTGACTTTGTATGAGTCTGTGTTGTATGTGGCTGCAGATCCTTTTACTTCCTACAACAAACACAATAATATGACACATTAAAAGAAGTCAAATGATTGACAGCTCCTGTTATCTTCATCCACAACTTTTTTAGGCCAACCATTTATCTGCGGGCAGAGTGCGGGTGTTTTGATGCGACCCCATGTTGGTGCGCTGATTGCCCGGCCCAGCCCGCTCTCTGTAGTCCCTTTGACGCTGGAAGGGTGCGGGGCTTATCACGGCCTCCCAAAGTTCACCGTAAATGTCATTGTGCAATAATAAGGCAGTGTAATGCAGAGGGATGGCATTTGGAGCAGGCAGCCCGGGCCGCAGGAGATGACCCAGCCGTTATTAGCAAGACTTAAGATGCACAGGCAAAAGAGGAGGCACTTTGAGATTTACAGGCTTTGAGAAATGCAGCAAAACTCAAATCTGATGTTTGGGCTTGTTATGTCCAGAGACTCTGCATGAGAATAGGAAGAAATCTGTCATTTAGCGATATTGATTTGAAATTTTGTCTGTAGTTTACACACAGAAATGTAAAAAAAAAATACACGTTTTTCCTTATATAATGTTTTCATATAAAAATAAGGCATTTTATGTGTAAAAATTGCCATAATTTCACATATTTTGAACATATAAATTTGAAAAATGGATAGACACAGGTTTGAATTTCTTGCTTGATGTTATGTTATTATTAGATACAAACAAATGTGCTGAGTATCTTTTTAAGTGTTTGAGAAAACTAGATATTAGTGAAAATAAGCCAAAATATTCAAATATTTCTTTTATTTTCAGTTAAAACTTAATAATAAATCAGGCAGAATTAGATCTGATCAAATCCTTGTGTATGATGTGTCCAAATGTTATTCAGTCCAGGATTGTACAGTTTGGTGTAGGTGCTGCTTTAAAGAACATCCCTCTACAGTCAGTCTTTTCTTCTTTTCCTCCTTGAGCTTTTGTTCTAAAAATGTTCCATCATCAAAAACATACCTGGAGTTCCATTTAGCTGCATGCACGCCATTTTGAGGAATGTTGATTAGAAAATCCTCTCCTCTCTGACGGTCAAACACACGCTCCTGCTAAACTCCCTCGATCCTAGACTTTTTTCAGATCATATACATTTCTTATCAGAGAATCTTGTTCTGCCATCTAAACACATTCACTGCTGCTGCTAAGATGAGCGTAGCGTCTCTTAAAGTGATAACATAACTGTGTATAGTGCTAGGTGCCATCTACTGGCTGCAGTGTGTCATTGCAGACAGCAGAGACACTTGTTCATTTAGTGCATAATAAACTTCATTTTCGTTTCGAAACATACTTAAGAGCATGCTTAAAGGCTAATAATTCTGGAATTTCCCCATTGTGGGACAATTAAAGGATCTCTCATAACAATGTGAAAAATGCATCATATTTTTCCTTGAAGGGCTGATGGCCTCTATGGAAGAAAAATGAATTTGATTTGAGAAAACAAATCAAATGAATGAAACAAAACATATTCAGGAGCAAATTGAACAATGAAAGTGAAGTGACAAGTCATATGTTGAGAGAGCAAACTGACCAAATTTATGTTTAAGTCCAAAGAAACTACGGTTAAATATAAGGGCTGTTGGATTGGTAATAACGTGATCATAATTTCTCTAATATATTCATATCAGAGAGTTTTAGACATGAGAGAGTCTAATCTATGGAGGACCCCACTGAGACACAGGGACATTTTTCACAAAGAAAAGTGATACAGTTTAAGCTCAGAATGAATCAATATGCAATGAAAAATATGAACAAGAGTGGAAGTCTTCTGTGAGATTTGCCCAGTTTCAATTTGAGGTGTTCCCTCTTGATGATATAACCTTTTCTTTGGACAAGATTAATCTACAGGACAAAAGTTAAAAGAGTTCAAACTTGTTTCAGCAGTTTGGTTCAGTCTTGGTTTCACAGTAAACACACATAGATTGTAAATTAGACTTGAAACAAACACAAGCCGCCCTTTGTTTTCCAGGACCCTCAGATCGACGGTCCGAGCACGTCCAACGCCATCCCGCGGAGCTCCGGTCACTTGATCCGGCCTGGCGCTGGCCCTCTGCTGCCCCTGCTGGTGTGGCTGTGCACTCACTCCTCTCCCGGACTCTTGTAGCCCTTCACACACACACACACATACACACACACACACACACACACACACACACACACACACACACACACACACACACACGCGCGGACTGACACATTTGTGCAGAGGCGGCGTCAGAGGAACCCCACCATTCAACACTTATTGTACTTTTTTACCCTGGATTCTGTCTCTTTTCTTTTTTTAACATGTTGTCTTATTTGATGTTTGTATTTGGTTTGCAGATCTGTGCTGAGAAGATGTCCTGTTATAGATGTGTAAACTATGGCTGTGTTCTTTAGTTTGTGAATTTAGGTTTATGTGAAAATAACTGAACTTTAGGACGTTACAAAGTGTACAGAGTCGTGTTAGAGCCACGTTTAAAACTAAATCAATCAAGTATGAAGAATATGAAAATAATCCTTCTGAAAACAACGTATTATTGCTTCAACTGTTACACAGAGAAGCGTAGTCATGTCAGCCAGTATTCTGTGGAGGTTTTGGGACAGAAAAGGAACATGGCCAGTTAGAAAATAACATTATTTTCATGCAACAAGTGAAAATCTTTAATACGTTAAAATTGCTTAAATTAAAGGGGCACTATGTAACTTTTCTTGTGGGCGTTTGTCTCCTGTCTGTCGCCATAGAAACCTTTCTGCTTCTCCTAGAGTGTTCCACTGTATGGGATTAATCTGTAATTATTACTGATTACACCTTAATTAGCCTGAGTAAAGCATGAACAAAGACTTAATTGACAATAACCAATTATACTGCTGTACTATATAAGCCAAGGTAAAGGTTGCGATCACGTTCTAGAATTTGATGATTACATCATTTGAGATTGTGGGCGGGGCCAGTATAACTCGATGGGAGGTTTACTGTTTGTTTGTCCAAGTCTGGGATTGTCTCCACAAACTTCATATTAATATTAATTTCATGCTTAAAGTCTTTCTTTTCAACTGACATAAATTGACTCTTCGGATTTGAAGGGCACCATTTTCCCAAACCACAGTGAAAAAATATATATATTTTTTTGTGCTGACACATTAAACATAGAAGTTGATGCTAGTTTTTGTTTTATATAGATAGATCTAGTAATTAAAGAGATACAAAACATAAACCAAGGCAACAAATCAGTACAATACATTCTGACAGTTAAATAGTGCAGTTCAGTTTAAACTGTAGGGATTGTAGAATGTTGTGATGTCACGTCAACACAACCTATGAAGGAAGAAGTTATTCAGCCTCATTCTGTACAATTATTTGTTAACTTTGAATTAAGTCTGTTCATGCTTTATTAAAGGTGTACTATGTAGGTCTTTATTGTTCAAAAAAGTTTGATGCTTTTCTCCAGGAGATTGTTTTGTTTTACAGTTATTCAATTCATTCTCTTATTGCACTTTAAATAAGTCCAGAACCACCTAGTCGTAGTTTACTCAAAAGAAGAGATATTTCTCAATTCAAGCAATTTTAACTTATTAAAAATGTTTGTTAATGGAGTTTTTAAAATATTATAGATTGTTTTTAGCAGTTAGCAGTGTAACTAATGTTAATACACAAATTGCATTGTTCCAGATTGTTCCAATTTGCCCAAAGTAAAGGAGTCAGTCTTCATAACTTCCACTGTACATTTTCTGCATTTCTCTCAACTTAAGTGTCAGTTGGAATTGCGTGACTCTAATGCATGCCTGTACACTTCAAACAGTCCATCAGTTCTGCTTCGGTTCATCTGGAGGCCCAAACTGTGTGCTCAGTGAAGGTCTGTCCTGGGCTGATGTGTCTCTTGGTCCTGGGGAACGTCGAGGACCATTACGATGGCTGTAGAGTAAAAGCTGGACTGAAGGCCTCCAGGCTAAAGCACACAGACCCCGGCACACGAAGGCTGACCACATGGACCAGACACAAGCTTTCATCTGTACTTCTGTGACTTGTGGGCATTAACACAGGCTTCGGACAACCACCTGTGGAACTTTTGATCACTTAATCCTTTGTTTCCCATCTCACCTACAAGAATGTCCTGCTTTTTATTGGTGCCCAGAGAAATGATGAGAATGAAGTGTATTATTCTTACAAGATCTTAATTGAAGGAAATTTTGTGAAGTACAATACAATACAGGGGTATATATATATATATATATATATATATATATATATATATATATATATATATATATGCTTCTAGTCATATTTCCTAATCAAAACATACCTGAAGTTGTCTTTTGATCCATTGAAATGTTTGAGTAACACCTTACATTGGTCAAACCCTTTCACTAGACTTGTTCTCATCAGTTGTATAAAGTAAAATCTTTAAAAAAGTGTGATGGTAAATCAAATCAGTCCATCCCATCAAATGGCACGACTAGTCCCATTTTAAATAGGTCACCCCTCTAATGCTGCAAACAGACCACTTCACGTTGGATTTATATTCAGTACAAGGCGGGTTTGCCATTTATTTGGAGCAGGTTAGTTGCCGACGGCCTGTTACACCAACTGCAGTCTGTATTGAATGCAGTGCTAGAACTCTCAACTAAAACTGAAAACTGCTCCAGACTTCTGCAGTGTCTGGGGAAAAAAGAAAAACTTCTTCCAATTCTTTCCTTGCGGTGTAACAAGATATTTTATTATTATTTAACCACTTTATCAGTCGTGTGGGACCTGCACTGGTCTCGAACCGCTCCCGCCTCACATCAAGTGTGCACTTGGCGTCACTTCTCTTTGTGCATTGTGTCTGCAGTTCATTCAAATGGATTTTATTACACTGAGACCAACTCAAATGTTTTGTTGAAAACATTGAAAAAGAAATAGCACAAAACACAACTCCAGGTATGTTTCTGATATGAAACTCCCCTCACAGCAACAAGGTCGCTGCCTGTCTGTGTGGAGTTTGTCCTCTGTTCCTGGGAGGGTTTCCAGTTTCTCACATCAACCCAAAACATGCACAACAGGTCAAATCCTCCAGCTTAAAGCCCAGACGAAGTCAAGTTTAAGATCTGAAGATGACCTTGGGGTCCTTGGGCCCTGCACTCCTGACAGGACGTCCCTGAAGGATGGATCAAATGCAAAAGACAATCTTCTCCGACGAGTAACAATAAAATATAACCTTAAAAACTCGGTAATCAGAACATATGATTTTACAGATGCCAACACATAAACAAATCTAAAAATCTCCTCCTGAACTTTGCTCAAAGACCACCGTTTATTGATTTTAGTCCTGTTCCCCATGATCCTCCTCCCATTCAGAAAGTGCTTTGAGGATTTCCTACTTCTCACACACGATTGATGTACAGTAGTGTCTGTGTGCCATCGACCAATCACACCACGGCATCCGCCCATTGTGGACTGCACTCGAAAGAAGATTGGACGATGCTGGTGATTGGAACATTATGATTCTGAACTCATACGATGGACAAGTATAGTCTTTTTATAGGGATATATGTATATTTCTCTGGTATGTACATGACTATGAAGTATTACTGCATCTGACAAAATATCAGTGTAACTCTCTATGTAGGTATTGTTTTGTAACATAGGCGCATTTATGCTTAGTCTGAATTATTTTTCTAAGTTTTGTTTTGGATTGAAGGAGCAGCCGCGATAAGCTAATATTTAATTATTGGGAGACTGTTCAGGGCTGCTGGAATAATTCATAATAAGAAGTTATGCAAGAGCTGACAATTGCATGATGGGTGATCAAAATATACTCTACACAATTTTGGAGAACACATATTTGACACTGGCACGAATATTCTTGCAAAATGAACAGGTTTTAATAAATGTCTTAATGCTTTTTGTAAAGACGGCCATGTCGTTCTGTCATTGGCATTCTGGACAGTTGTGGACGGTTGATTAGTTTTCTTTAAAGGGATATGATTTTGGACTTTGAATACTGAAGGTGGTGACTAAGTTTGCCATGCGTCTCCATCCCATCTTGTTGTTTGAAAATGAATATAACTAGCTTCTGCGGAGATGCCTTCAGCTATCCGCCGTCACTTCTTAGCTTGTGAAAATGTAAAATCTATTGTACAAAAAGTTATAATTAAAATGTTAAATCACCCACAAGGCTCTGACGATGTTTTATTTCACGTGATGGGGAGAGGAGCAAGTCTGGGTTAGACTTGAGTGGTTTAATGTTCTTCTAGAACTAGTGCCGAATTTCTAAAGGATTGCGTAGGAATTAGGCTGCGCCGGTGAGTACTCCTAGTGACCACCAGAGGCGTGCGCCACACAAACTCCTTATTTATAAAAGTCTGTATTTGCTCTCCACCACCAAATCTCCGTTTTATAGAACCCACCCATAGCACACAGTCCAGGCCTTCTCCTCACAGACCACACCCTCTCCTCACAGACCACACCCTCTCCACACAGACCACACCCTCTCCACACAGACCACACCCTCTCCTCACAGACCACACCCTCTCCACACAGACCACACCCTCTCCACACAGACCACACCCTCTCCTCACAGACCACACCCTCTCCTCACAGCCCACACCCTCTCCTCACAGACCACACCCTCTCCACACAGACCACACCCTCTCCTCACATACCACACCCTCTCCACACAGATCACACGCTCTCCACACAGACCACACCCTCTCCTCACAGACCACACCCTCTCCACACAGACCACACCTTCTCTTCACAGACCACACCCTCTCCTCACAGACCACACCCTCTCCACACAGACCACACCCTCTCCACAAAGACCACACCCTCTCCTCACAGACCACACCCTCTCCACACAGACCACACCCTCTCCACACAGACCACACCCTCTCCTCACAGACCACACCCTCTCCTCACAGCCCACACACTCTCCACACAGACCACACCCTCTCCACACAGACCACACCATCTCCACACAGACCACACCCTCTCCACAAAGACCACACCCTCTCCTCACAGACCACACCTTCTCCACACAGACCACACCCTCTCCACACAGACCACACCCTCTCCTCACAGACCACACCCTCTCCACACAGACCACACCTCTCCACACAGACCACACCTCTCCACAAAGACCACACCCTCTCCTCACAGACCACACCTTCTCCTCACAGACCACACCTCTCCACACAGACCACACCCTCTCCACACAGACCACACCCTCTCCACACAGACCACACCCTCTCCTCACAGACCACACCCTCTCCACACAGATCACACGCTCTCCACACAGACCACACCCTCTCCACACAGACCACACCCTCTCCACACAGACCACACCCTCTCCACACAGACCACACCTTCTCTTCACAGACCACACCCTCTCCTCACAGACCACACCCTCTCCACACAGACCACACCCTCTCCACACAGACCACACCCTCTCCACACAGACCACACCCTCTCCTCACAGACCACACCCTCTCCACACAGATCACACGCTCTCCACACAGACCACACCCTCTCCACACAGACCACACCCTCTCCACAAAGACCACACCCTCTCCTCACAGACCACACCTTCTCCTCACAGACCACACCCTCTCCACACAGACCACACCCTCTCCACACAGACCACACCCTCTCCACACAGACCACACCCTCTCCTCACAGACCACACCCTCTCCACACAGATCACACGCTCTCCACACAGACCACACCCTCTCCACACAGACCACACCCTCTCCACACAGACCACACCCTCTCCACACAGACCACACCTTCTCTTCACAGACCACACCCTCTCCACACAGACCACACCCTCTCCACAAAGACCACACCTTCTCCTCACAGACCACACCCTCTCCACACAGACCACACCATCTCCACACAGACCACACCCTCTCCTCACAGACCACACCCTCTCCTCACAGCCCACACACTCTCCACACAGACCACACCCTCTCCACACAGACCACACCCTCTCCACACAGACCACACCCTCTCCACAAAGACCACACCCTCTCCTCACAGACCACACCCTCTCCTCACATACCACACCCTCTCCACACAGATCACACGCTCTCCACACAGACCACACCCTCTCCTCACAGACCACACCCTCTCCACAAAGACCACACCCTCTCCTCACAGACCACACCTTCTCCTCACAGACCACACCCTCTCCACACAGACCACACCCTCTCCACACAGACCACACCTCTCCACACAGACCACACCCTCTCCACACAGACCACACCCTCTCCACACAGACCACACCCTCTCCACACAGACCACACCCTCTCCACACAGACCACACCCTCTCCACACAGACCACACCTTCTCTTCACAGACCACACCTTCTCCTCACAGACCACACCCTCTCCACACAGACCACACCCTCTCCACACAGACCACACCCTCTCCACACAGACCACACCCTCTCCTCACAGACCACACCCTCTCCACACAGATCACACGCTCTCCACACAGACCACACCCTCTCCACACAGACCACACCCTCTCCACAAAGACCACACCCTCTCCTCACAGACCACACCTTCTCCTCACAGACCACACCCTCTCCACACAGACCACACCCTCTCCACACAGACCACACCCTCTCCACACAGACCACACCCTCTCCTCACAGACCACACCCTCTCCACACAGATCACACGCCTCCACACAGACCACACCCTCTCCACACAGACCACACCCTCTCCACACAGACCACACCCTCTCCACACAGACCACACCTTCTCTTCACAGACCACACCCTCTCCACACAGACCACACCCTCTCCACACAGATCACACCCTCTCCACACAGATCACACGCTCTCCACACAGACCACACCCTCTCCACACAGACCACACCCTCTCCACACAGACCACACCCTCTCCACAAAGACCACACCCTCTCCTCACAGACCACACCTTCTCCTCACAGACCACACCCTCTCCACACAGACCACACCCTCTCCACACAGACCACACCCTCTCCACACAGACCACACCCTCTCCTCACAGACCACACCCTCTCCACACAGATCACACGCTCTCCACACAGACCACACCCTCTCCACACAGACCACACCCTCTCCACACAGACCACACCTTCTCTTCACAGACCACACCCTCTCCTCACAGACCACACCCTCTCCACACAGACCACACCCTCTCCACACAGACCACACCCTCTCCTCACAGACCACACCCTCTCCACACAGACCACACCCTCTCCACACAGACCACACCCTCTCCTCACAGACCACACCCTCTCCTCACAGCCCACACACTCTCCACACAGACCACACCCTCTCCACACAGACCACACCCTCTCCACACAGACCACACCCTCTCCACAAAGACCACACCCTCTCCTCACAGACCACACCTTCTCCACACAGACCACACCCTCTCCACACAGACCACACCCTCTCCTCACAGACCACACCCTCTCCACACAGACCACACCCTCTCCACACAGACCACACCCTCTCCTCACAGACCACACCCTCTCCTCACAGCCCACACCCTCTCCTCACAGACCACACCCTCTCCACACAGACCACACCCTCTCCTCACATACCACACCCTCTCCACACAGATCACACGCTCTCCACACAGACCACACCCTCTCCTCACAGACCACACCCTCTCCACACAGACCACACCCTCTCCACACAGACCACACCCTCTCCTCACAGACCACACCCTCTCCACACAGACCACACCTTCTCCTCACAGACCACACCCTCTCCTCACAGACCACACTCTCTCCACACAGACTACACCCTCTCCACAAAGACCACACCCTCTCCTCACAGACCACACCTTCTCCTCACAGACCACACCCTCTCCACACAGACCACACCCTCTCCATACAGTCCACACCCTCTCCTCACAGACCACACCTTCTCCTCACAGACCACACCCTCTCCTCACAGACCACACCCTCTCCACACAGACCACACCCTCTCCACACAGACCACACCCTCTCCTCACAGACCACACCCTCTCCACACAGACCACACCCTCTCCTCACAGACCACACCCTCTCCACACAGACCACACCCTCTCCTCACAGACCACACCCTCTCCACACAGATCACACGCTCTCCACACAGACCACACCCTCTCCTCACAGACCACACCCTCTCCACACAGACCACACCCTCTCCACACAGACCACACCCTCTCCACACAGACCACACCCTCTCCACACAGACCACACCTTCTCCTCAGCAGCAGAAGTCACATCAAAGGCTAAAGTAAAGTAAGTAAATAAAGATATGATTAAAAGCAATTCCAACAGCTTATATCTTTAATTGGATATTTAAATTACACATCAGTAGTGTTTTATCATGTTTAGTTTTAGGTTAGGTTAGGTTAGGTTAGGTTAGGTTTAGTAGAGTACACACATGCCATGATAATTAGGCAGTAGTTTTGCAGATTAAGTCGTCATTTAAGAATCTTATCATAATATGTATATGAGATGTGAGTAAGTTTTGGCCCTGTTTATTGCATATTTATTTGTCAGAGACCATGTACAAACACGTAATCTTACGGATAAGAGTCTTTGCTCTGCTTTGGGGCGGCAGTAGCGCCCCCAGTGTCTGTGTACACTGGTGTATGAATGTGTGAGTGGATGGGTGACTGGTTCCTTGATGTAAAGCGCTTTGAGTGCCTTAAAAAAGGTAGAAAAGCGCTATATAAATGTGACCATTTATTTACCATTTTGCACCAGATTGACAAATAAATATGTAATAAACTTAACAATTAGGACTGAAAGTTCCTTGTGTGTGAAAAATGCTGCTCCTTCCTTCTCCATTGTTCTATTTGGTTGGCTGTTCTGTGAAAGTGCATGGCGTCATTCATAAAATCCAGGAGAAGTTCAAACAGCAAAGAACTACTTTCCAACCCCAGGGCAGGTGTACACAAACGGTAAAGCATTACAAAATCAGCTTGTAAATGGTAAATGGTCACATTTATATAGCGCTTTTCTACCTTTTTTAAGGCACTCAAAGCGCTTTACATCAAGGAACCAGTCACCCATTCACTCACACATTCATACACCAGTGTATGCAGACACTGGGGGCGAGGTGGGTTAAGTGTCCTGCCCAAGGACACAACGGCATTATTCATCTGAAGGAGCTGAAATCGCACCACCAACCTGCGGGTCAGGGGATCTGACCACTCAACTACTCCATGTCTGGAGTGGGATTCGAACCGCCAACCTTCGGATCAGAAGGCGCCCACTCTACCTACTGCGCTACTGCCGCCCACTGTACTGTGATAGCCTAGAACCTGCCCAGAACCTAGAACCAGCCCAGAACAAGCTCATAACTAATGCAGAACTGTCCCAGAAACAGCCCAAAAACAGCCAAAAACAAGCGCAGGACCAGTTCAGAACCAGCTCAGAGCTACTTTTGGATTGTGCAGCAGCTTGGTGGGGGATAATGGGGTGTGACATTACCCAAAGCTCATGACCATAAGGTGAGGAACACCAGGATCCGTCTGTTAACACCAAGTTGACCTCCTACGCTTAAGGTGGGGACTCTCCACTGACAAGGCCAGATCAAGCCAAGAACTATGACCCCATCCCAGCCACTTCCCTCCTGATTTGGACAACATCGTCTGCGAGGAGCAAAGGTGAGATCCTGGCTGCATCCGAATGTCCACAATATTCCCTACACGCCATTTTTACTGCTATCCAAATGTCCAGCAGGTGAGAAAATAGTGCACTAAAAATTTCCACAATGCATCTTGAAAACTAGTGTCTAGCACTGGTCACTAGACCGGCCAATACTGACCACAATGCATTGCGAAAGTCGCAAAAACAGCATCTGACAGTGACAGGACACTGAACACAGTGAATGAAGCAGACAGAGCTGCAGTTCACCCGTGATAATGAACAAAACACTTAAAACAAACTGTTACGCAGCAGAGCTGCCACCCGAAATCTGTGAATAGGAGCCTATTGTAAAAACATATACAACATATATCCCTTCTGGAGCTAGGACCTGAAAAAGAGATTGTTACTCTCAATGGGACTATGCTGGTTAAATAAAGATCAATAAAAATAAAAGATCACAAATCTCAGGCAAAAAGTTGAATAAATCCAGTCTGTTTGATGTTTCACGTGCAACTCATGATGAATAAAAGTAGTTCATGAACATGTGCATGTCAGACAGATTTGACCCCAGATAATAGAAATACATTTTTATCGCGGTTTTGCTTACTCTTTTTTTCTCCCAGATGCCAGAGTCATGTGACCCGCGGCGAGGAGAAGGTTGTAAGGTGAGTGTCCAGATCGCTCCGTGCACTATTTAGTCTGCTCAAGAGTGCAGGATTGTGTAGGGAGTGAGGGGTGAGGGACTACATTCGGCCCCTGTGATTGCGGTGGTCCAGTTAGTAACATGTTTCAATCTTAGTCCTGAGTTTAGCCCTGGTTAAGTCCATGAATTACAGAGAGCTGGTATGGGAACTCGGGCTTATATGCTACTCTCTGATTGACAATGACTTTTGGATAAAAGTCGAAACGTCTCGATCTTCAAACAGCGTCCGGATGACAACCTCTGAAACCCTTTCTACGATGGACCACACCTGGACCAATGAGGGATTACATCGAAGAAATGGTGATGTTTAGACCTTGTTTTCCCTATAAAATGTCTAATGTTTGATAAATTAACTGCACTACACTCAAGTATTCTATTTAACTATTATTCCTCTTGTGTCAAGATAATTTGCACCAAATTTCACATTCCTGTCACAAAATGCGTGTGGGCATGGTCTCATCATCTGAACTATTTTACCATTACAGTCTGTATGACATGAAGAGTTGTACAGCATTGTAACCCACTGTACTTCAAACAGCAGTGCTTTTTAACCAATAAAACACACACTTAATTGTAATTGAATAAGTGAATAGACATAAGACAGATGCCATGATATAAAACTACATATAACATGCCTTTGTATGTGAAGAGTATGAGAAAGTTTTGGCAATGACATGCACTGTTCATATGCTTTTTGTACTTTTTGCACTTTTTGCATTCTCAAACATTAAACCGGGAGTTCTAGAAGTTACAATTATCATTTCCGTCTCTTAATGTTCTTGGTGGTGAGCATGTGCGTTACATTAGTGCAGATAAAGAACAGGAGCAGAAGGGCAGACAGGAAAAGACGTGACGCACTCGCTGACATTTAAACGTCGTCTGGTCCTCACAGCTCCAGAGTGGTCTGCGGCTGCTGCCTGAGTCTAAGAGCACATCACTAATGACAGCAGCTTCAGGAGAGTCGCTAATCACACTGAATGTCATCTACTTCAACACAAACTTTACTTTACTCAGAGAGCAAGTCAGATCAACAAATGTGTGTGGAGAACAGGCAGAGACAAGGTTCTACATAGTTTAAGAGGACACGCTTTTGTTTTATTTATTTAATTAACTATGACATGTGAAAATAATGATTGGACATTTTTATGTGTGAGTCTTAGCAAAAAGCAAATATATTCTACAAGTGCAAGGACAACTTTTCAAAAGCTTTACATCGTTTTGGGTGCAACTCTTCTAAAAAATGATAAACAAATTAATACACTGCCTGGTCAAAAAAAAAAAAGTCACTAGCTGCAAACAACAGCTAAACAGCAAACAGGTCTCTCCTCCTGTTGGATAATTACTGCATGGGTGATTGTCTTTAAGCTGCAACACAGTACTTAAACCCAACTGATGCAGTGAGTGGCTTCTCATTTCTGTCACAAATGTGGAAAGAAAATCTTGTGGTTGTGGAAAAGATGACAGTGTGTTTGAGAAGGGTCAGAACATTGGCATCAAGCAGAGAAAACATCTCAGGAGAAATTGGTATTAGGAACACATTTTTAAAAACTTGAAGGATAGTGAGGAACCACCATCTTGGAGGAGGAACTGTGGTCGGAGAGGCAGGTGAAGTGATCATGCCTAGTACCTCTTGTACAAGCCTGCGGGGGCGGGGTTATGATCTAGGGCAGCTGCAGTTGGTCAGGTCCAGGTTCAGCAACACCATGTACCCAAAGAATGAGATCAACTGAACCTGAACATCCTGAACGACCAGGTTATTCCATCAACGGATTTCTTCTTCCCTGATTCCAAGATGACAGTGCCAGGATTCATGAGGCTCACATAGTGACAGAGTAATGAGACATCATTTTCACACATGGATTGTCCTCCACAGAGGCCAGATCTTATCCTCTTTCTCCCCTGGAGAAGGCTTTGGCAGTGGTCACACGCTTCCATCATCAGTACAAGATGGTGATGAAAAATTAATGCAACACTGAATGGAAATCAATGTTTTGACATGGCTGAAGCTTACTGAAACAATGGCACAGTGAATGTGTGCTGTAATCAAACCTAAAGGCGCTACAATGAAATATATATATATATATATTTTTTTTTTTGTGGCCAGGCAGCGTATATCAGTATTGTTAGTTAAATCATTATCCAGCATTCCTAACGGAAATCAGAATTGTATTTTTAAAAATTTTAACGCATACTGCAGGGCCCACTTTGAATTAACGCATCAAACTTTGTATATCTGTTTTATATAAAAAATAAAATGGATGTATATGGATGGATATATATATATATATATATACATCCTTATCTTTATGTATATATATATATATATATATATATATATATATATATATATATATATATATATATATATATATATATATATATATATATATATATATAAATATCTTGTGCAAGATAATATGTTGTTCCCACAAGATAATTATCTTGTTCCGACAAGATAACATCTTGTTGTATTATCTTATTATCATCTATCTATCTATATCTCTGACATACGTGACTCATCCAAGAATCTATAAAAGAAAAGTGTTACAGACATTTGAGTGTTTTTTTTGTTTTTTGTTTTTTTTTTGCTGTACAGAACGGTGGGGAGAAAGGGTAGGTGGAAGCAACTTCTGGGCACTCAAGTCTCTAAATGCAAGACAACACATGCACAAATCACTCAAAAACAGCTCAGAGTAAGCTAATGATGCGGGGCTGCCATCATGAAAGTCTTTAACAATAGAAGCAGGTCAGTTTTGAGGCTGTAATAAAGGGCTTAGGTCTGATAAAATGAAAGGAGTCAGGTATTTTAGACAAAAATGTTGATTTATAATTATTTTTTCCCAATACTTTAATTACTCAAATTAATATTTAATTTTGATTCCAGTTTTACTATTAATATGTGTTTTTTGAAACTTGTGAAGACCCTAGTGGAAAAGTTGTGGTGGCCTTTTTATCTCAACTAATCTAAACTCCAGCACATCTACACTACAGATAACCTCTGGCTGAGCTTAATATGCTCATTACCATCTCATCAGAATTCAAAGATTAAAACAAGGCAGTTCCCAGACGTGCCCTGTGACCCAGAGTGAGATTAAGAATATAGTACGCATACTTTGTTCATAAAATTGTCCCCCTTCAGTATTTTTCTAATGACATGGAGTGGGAAGCTGATTGGAACTGCACCTGCTCCAAGGACACTCCTCTATCACCATTATCAAACACCTTACCTTGTCTGGTTTAGTCCTCTTTTAGTCACAGGCTCAGTCCCTCTTTAGTGATAGAGAGTCCAGTCCTGTGCCTTTTGCTCCACTTCTCTCACCTGAGAAGCCAGTCCTTCTACATTCTGTTCAAATCTAGAAGGGTCTGGAATCAGACAATAATACTCACCTAACCACAGACGCTACTTTGTATCACGAGTCTCTCAAATGCAGAAGACATTAAGACATGTTCATGTGCGAGACGAACAGTTTCAAGTGCCTATGCATTATAACTTTTTTTCCCCATTAGATAAATGTTATGCCCAATTTGCCCAGGTTTATCCTGGTTTAGTCTTTATTTCTGAAAGTTGTGTTGATTTCAAACTGTTTTAGTGCCAAGCTTTTAGTGCCAAGCAGGACTTAACTTTAAAAGTTAAGTCCTGTTTTAGCCCTGGTTTTGGTTTTGACAAATTATATATTATATATATATCGCATCTCACCCATCGAGATACGACATTAAGACATGAAAGCTCCTCACCATGCATGGAGGTTCCATCCCAAATCCAACACCCTGAGACTGTACACCTGCTGTAAGGAAGGAGGCCGTGGACTAGTGAGTGTGAGAGCCACTATCCAGGATGAAACATCCAAGATCCACAAGTACATCAAGGATAAGGCCCCAGATGATGATGTGCTCAGTGAATGTCTCAGGCAATGGGGAACAGAGGATGAGGTGCCGGAGGAGGGACCATCATGGGAGGACAAGCCCCTACATGGGATGTACCACGGTAACATAAAAGAAGTGGATGATATCAAGAAATCCTACCAGTGTCTGGAGTGGGCCGGACTGAAGGATCACACAGAGGCTCATTATGGCTGCACCTGAGCATCAGAGCGATAGAGGCCCAGGTCTACCACACCAGACAAGACCCACGGTGTAGGCTGTGCAAAGAAGCTCCTGAGACAGTCCAGCACATAACTGCAGGGTGGAAGATGCTGCAGGGAAAGCATACATGGAACGCCATAACCAAGTGGCTGGCATAGTGTACAGAAACATCTGTGCGGAGTACGGACTGGAAACCCCAAGGTCAAAATGGGAAACACCTCCAAAGGTGGTAGAGAATGACCGACCAAAGATCCTGACAGAAGATCCAGATACAGACTGACAGTATGGTGGTAATGGTAATGGCAAACCAACCAGACATCGTGGTGGTGGATAAAGAGCAAAGGAAGGCCGTTGTGGTTGACGTGGCATCACCAAGTGATGACAACATCAGGAGAAAGGAACACGAGAAACTAGAGAAATACCAAGGGCTCAGAGAAGAGCTGGAGAAGGCCTGGAAGGTGAGGCCGAAGTGGTGCCCATGGTCATCTCTCGGGGCAGTGACCCCCTGGAGGAGACTACAGCAGATCCCTGGAGGAACATCAGACATCTCAGTCCAGAAAAGTACAGTGCTAGGAACAACTGCACACCCTCAAGCTCCCTCAAGGACCCGATCAGCTGTATATATGTCAGCTTTATTTCTATATTGACAACAACACCAGCTGCCCCAAGTACTTTTCACATCATGGTAAAAAACAACACAGAAAAACAATATTATTACAAGGACAACGAATAACAGTTAACTTGTGTGTTAAGAGCAGATTTAAAAGACTAGTGATGGAGCAACTCTGATCTGCAGAGGGAGAACCGTCATTGTAAAGTTTTGGGGCAGCCGCAATAAAGGCCCTATCTCCTTAAGTTTTTAATTGGGATCTAGACACATTTAACAATGTCCAGAACAATGTCCATCCTTTCCGTCCACATTGTTAATGTGAGAGCATGGGCTCCTCCATATTTTCAAAGTGAATTGAGCACAGGTCACCACTTATCACCCTGAACACACATTTGATTAGAAAATGTACCTGCCCAGTAGACACCGCACAAGGTAACCAACCTTGAAGTCCATGACTTTCTTCAAATGGCAGTCCCATGGGGCATGTATGTGGCATTTCAATTTACTTAATTCTTATGAAGTCTAGATGGGGTGAAACAATGAAGAATTCCGTATTGAATACATTTACCCTAAGCTTCCCTGGCAAACCCTCAGTATTTACTAAAATTAAGCCCCATGTGTCATCTTCAAATGTTCAGAAACATGTTCAAAAAGGTTTTAAGACTTTTATTGATGTTTTTAACCCAAACTATTCTTTTCTCACTCTCTCCAAGACCACCCCTCCACATCCTTGCTAAATGAATAATAGCTTGTATCATAACCCGCCTCTTGATGTTCTGTTTATGTACGATCAATATTAAATGGTGGATCATTGGTGGATAGTGAAGAAAGTGCCCATAAAGTTAACATCATGTCCGGACTCCAGAATGTATTAACACACGTTTAGTGTTCTCATGGGAGGCTCAGGACAGCCCGGTGTGGCTTCTCAGTGTCAGCATGATGAACTGCTTATGCATACTGATGTCATGGTCTGTCCCCATGGGCCTGCGCCTGTACTAGCACTGCTTAATTGGCCGGTAAGTTGTTTAGCAGTGCAGCCCCATTTTATGGTCTTAGATGTGCGTTGTGAATTATAGGTGGTGAAGAGATTGTGGGTTAATGGGTATTTGGAAATTCTAACAGGGGATCATTTGAGAAAGTCTGTTCTGGTCTGATCTAGGGTGTCTTGAAAGGTGCTATACAAACCCAGTGCATGAAATGAGTGAGAGGTTAGGCAAACAATTCCCTACAGTCTGGGATCCAGACTGGCTCCTTCTGTTTTTTAAATAAAGAATATCTCCTCCATTGTGTCTAAAGCCAAAAAAGAACTGAAACTAGGCCTGTTTATTTCAGTGACACATGTATAACATAGGAGTTCATTGTCATTTGTCATTTTGAACAAATTAAAACCACTCTCACCTCAAATTAACAGTGTTCACTTCTTCGAAGACCGGTATTTCCCTGTTGTGTCGACATTCTTGAAGTCCATGAGAGTGGACTATGTAGTACCACTACATAGTCCACTCTCATGGACTATCCACACATAGGCAACGACAGAGAGAGGGGTACGGCCTCCCTGAGCTGACCTCGATGTTTTCAATTCTTGGACTTCTGTAATAGTCACAGTTTGTACTTAACAAACATTAATGTTGGAGCACCTGCTCCATCAGAGCAGATGACACCAGGACAAAGGCGGAAGGTCCATGATTAACTTTCTTATCATGTCATCTGACCTTTAAGGGCCAGAGCTGTAGGACACCACCTGCTGGTGAGTTGGTGCTGCTGGCAGATGAGGAAACCAGGCAACCAGGCAAGGCAAGGCAAGTTTATTTGTGGAGCACAATTCGTAACCAAGGCAATTCAAAGTGCTTTGCATAACAGGAAAAGTTGCATTAAAATCACAAAACACAAAGAAACATACAGAATAATTTAAAATGAAGTGCTTTAAAAGAGAAGAGTGCAGATCATATGCACGTCTAAACAAAACAGTTTTTAGCCTGGATTTAAACATTGTCAGAGTGGGGGCCTGTCTCACATCTTCAGGGAGACTGTTCCAGATTTTAGCTGCAAGAAATATTGATTCCCCATGTTTAGTCCTGACTCTGGGCACCAGCAGGAGGCCGGTCCCTGAGGTCCTCAGAGTGTGAGATGGTTCATATGGCTCTAACATGTCAGAGATGTACCTTGGTGCTTTGGAGAGACTTGAACACAAGCAGAGCTGCTTTAAAGTCTATTCTCTGAGCCTGAAGCCAGTGCAGAGACCTGAGCACAGACTAATGTGGTCGTACTTCCTGGTTCTAGTCAGGACTCAAGCAGCAGTGTTCTGGATGTACTGCAGCTGTTTTACAGCTTGTTTGGAGAGGCCGGTGAGCAGCTGTTACAGTCGTCTAATCTAATGGAGATAAATGCATGTATGAGTCTCTCCAAGTCTGGTTTGGACACTATACCTTTGAGTTTGGCAATGTTTTTAAGTAGTAAAGGCTGTTGATGTTATTGATTTGATGTAGCAGTCAAAGTTCAGGTCTGAGTTAACCACAAAGTGTTGGCAGGCCCAAGCATATTGTGAGGGTCATGTCGTCTGGTGAAGCCCCTGGCTGCAGGGTTTTAGACTCCGGTAGAACTTCCCCGGGATCCGGTCCTGAGGGAGACTGGGACAATTGGATAGTGGATGGCAGAAGAAAGGGATGCTATCAAGCTGAAGAAAGAGGCTTCCTGACTCCTGATGCAGCTGACGGGTACCAGCAGGTCGGCCTCAAAGAAATTTGCCTCAGAAAGGGGGACGTAGTTCACTGACATGGAGTTGAAGTCATTGACATGGTTAAAGCTCCACGGTGTAAGACCCCGGGGCTGGATGAGATCCATCCTGAGTATCTTAAGTCTGGACGTTGTGGGGCTGTCTTGGCTGACACGTCTCTGCAAAATCACGTGACGGTCTGGAACAGTACTTCTGGGCTGGCCGATGGAAGTGTTCCAATTACGAAGGGCTCACACTCCCAAACCTCTCCAGCAAGGTACTGTACATTCCAGGGAGAGGAAAATCAGACCAATAGTACCTGGGATTCAGTTTGTGGGAGTTAGTTTTATATTTGTATGCAAATGTACACAATTAAATAGGGATAACATATGTTTCTGTTAAAGAGTAGAATAAAAAGGCATTAAATGGATGAAAAAACAAAAAAATATATTTCTCCACATGAACCAATGTAAGCATGTAAGTGCATGGAGTTCAGGTTTAACGTTGATGTTTAATTTCTTTTAATTTCTTTTTTTATTAAAAAAAATTTAAAAAATAAAATAGCCCAAAGGCTTTATTAGACAGGGCAGATAGGAGAGAGAGGATATAGACATTCGGCAGATGGTTGAGGCTGTTGTGGTGCAAGCACTGAGCAGAATTTTTTTGTTTGGTCTGTTATCTCTGTAATTCATATAATTTGGTTGTAAATGTAATGTAATGTTTCTCTTTCATTTTGCTGACTCAATCACGTCAATGAAAAGTTGTCAAAGCGTTTCTCTTCTAGTTTCTGTCAATAGAGCTGTGCTGCATGTGACTATTTTGAGATTGAAAGTACAGAGTTAGTCCTGAGGTGTGAGTGAATGTGTGGAAATGTGACGCGCTGGTTCTTTCATGACGGAATGAGGGAGGGGTCAGTACGCCCTGAGCCTTGACCTTCACAACGCTATAACCATAGAGCATACACCTGGCTCTCCACTGGGTCCCTTTCATTCTAACAGTAAGTGTAAAAAGTCGGTCTTTGTCGCAGAGGCCGTGTATGACGCAGGCAGCAAAATGTGACAACGGATTTATTTTGGTACAGTACATTTTTTGGATTTATCATCCCAATAAAGGCCAAAATCATGCATGATACAATGATACAGTGTGTCCACTATGCGTGTGTGTTGAAAACGGACTGTGGATAGCACTCTCGACTGGCAGAAAGAAGTTTCCATATCCAATACAGGTATCTGTCAGTGTTTTTTTTTTGTTTTTTTTTGAGATGTGATATGTGAGATGTGATTTTCATTTTGTGATTTTTAGGGCAAAACCTTTAAAAATACTGGGAATATCTGCCTTTAGTCATTTAGTTGACATATATTAGCCAATTTTATATTACTTAGTTATTTTGTCCAGCTTATGAGGACCTACGTAGAAGGCATGCAGTGATCTAGCTGAAGCTTTTGGTGTGAACCATGAGTTTAATCTAGCCTAATTTAATCTTAATAAATACACTTTTCTTTTTTATAGGGGTTTTTGTACAACCTTACGTGCTGTTGTGAGTTTGGGTCAGAGAGATGCTGTAAAGATGTATTATTATGCCACTGTTGTGTTTAGCCAATTTATTGATCAACAGGGCTTTACTTGACCAAGAATCTCTTTAGTTGATAACAGCCCAAGAAAAAAAACAATAATATCACATCAAATTATAAGTCAGATGTCCAGCATTTGCTCTTACTCTAGTATTAGTTTCCTCAAATACTTTTTTTTCTCTTACTTTCTCTTATTTCTTAGACCACTACTTTGTGCTTCTACATGAATCAAATCAAATCAGTTTATTTTTCTAGCACCCAAACTCACAACAACAGTGTCCTTGAGGGGCCAACTATTGTTGTGACTTCACTTACTTGAAATACTCTTAAGTATAAATTTTGGCTTGTCAACCCACTTCTGGCGTTATTGTATTTGTAGCCTGTCCATACATGGTTACTATTCTTCCCCTTCATGCCCCCTCCTGCTGCCTTCTCTGGGTCAGCTGAGTGATGATGCCCTCCTCCAGACTCCAATCTTTATGCCATTACGGGCCAACTGCGGCGCTGAGTCAGAGCGCAGCCTGTGGGCCGGTGACCGCGGTGCTGGAGGTGAACCACAGCTCACAAAGCACACACTGTCATACCGGTCACTCACACTCACTGGCCAGGGAGCCTCTGGCCCGCACTCTCCCAGCATGCAGTGCTCCGTAATAAGTGGCCTTCATCTGGAACAAAGACGAGTCTTTTTATTCTGAAAGTGTTAGGATGAAAGGGACGCAGTGGAGAGCTGGGTTTATGCTGTATGATTATCCGCACTGTGAGGTCAGGGCTCAGGGTGTGTTGACCCCTCCCGTCTCAATGAGGACTAACTATTCAACAGGCTCAAAGTATTTTTACTTTTCTATTTCAGACACACAGTAACACTGAATGTAGAATACGTCACATGCATCTGAGCTGCAGAGGAAACATTCAGAGTTAAGCCTATGCCAATCAACAGTAACAGTAAACCTCTTCTAACAGTAAAACTAATCTCTTCATACACCAAAATGCACTTCCTGCATTCTTAACAGACTACAAAGCAGCAGCAGAAGAATCAGCCTCCTCAGACTGTCCTCCCCCATCATGACAAATCTTCCCAGGAGATACAAACACTTACAGGCATGATATACATCCTGGCAATTATCAGCCAACTCCACATAGCATGTTCTGGGAATCAAACCTGGCACCTCCTCGTTGTGAGGTGAGGGCACAGCAATTTTACAAAGCCTGTTGTTTAAATGTAGTTTTAACATGTTCTCTCAAGGATAATAGAATGTGCAGGCCGGGCATATACTCCCAAACTGCCTCTGATTATTACATTTTTTGGTTTGCATTTTGCCCACATTGACCTATAAATCACAGAGCTATTCTGAGCCTGATAGCACCGATAGTGAATATTTGTGGGCCAATAAAAACATACACATTTACAGCCAGGACAATAGGTGCTTTATAAATAATAAGAAACGGTGCAGTCAGGACAAACAACAGCAATAAGCAGAGGTCACAGCACTGCAATATAGGACTGAAGTTCTGCACGGGGAATACGATGTAAGGGAAAGTTTAAAATGAGTTTGTACCAGGAGAGCAAGTGAATGGCCTCCATGAAGATGTCAAATCTCGACAAAAAGACATAACAACAATGTAAACTTGGTAAAGAAAACTGTTGTAACGCCCTCCTGCTGTTTGAAAACAGCACAATCACAGCTGGACCTGGGTCAGAGCTAGTCAGCTCCAGAAGGACGGAAGTGATGATGTAGCTCTGCTTGGCACGGTAAGGTGTGAACTTTTGTTGCTATTGCTGCATTCATGTGGTCCTCGGGAAAAGGTTTTTAAGTTAAAAATGTACATAAATAGGACAAAATTATTCATATATTTTATTATATTACAGTAATTACAGAAAAGAGGGTGATAAACATTTATAATCTACATTACAACATAGCACATCTTCAGTCTAAGAAAGGAGAGCCTAATAGGTCTTTTAAACCAAAATGTCTTTGGGCCTTCTAAGGACCTCCACACTTGGCGGTGCTCTCAAAGACTCTGGAAGGGCCCAGGACCAAGTGCTCCACTAAGAGCCATTTGAATCTAGCTCTTAGTGGAGCACTTGGTCCTGGGCCAGTGAAGACATGGGAGGAGTTTTAAGTGGAGGCATTGTGAGGTGGTGTGTGGGGTAAAGGCATCACTGAGGGAGGCTGTGGCATTCCATGTTGGCAAGGAACATGGAACTGAATACTCTATACCAGTGTTTCTCAAGCTTGTTTTGGTGCTGAGGCTTTTATGGAAAAAAAAAAAAAAAACTGCAGTGAATGAGATGCATCAAAGAGAAGATGATCTCGTGTTACTCACTTCTATCACCACTTTAGCAACTCTCTCACTCCCCAAAGTGGGACACCAACCAGGAATCGCCTCCACTGCTGTCTTAGCCTGTAGAAGGAAGCTTTTCACCGTAACATGTTTGTTTAATCACCACTTCTTCACATTAGCCCGACATGGATTCAAAGTGCTTCTGTCACAACAGTTCTGCCCCGGTACAGTCCATATGTAGCCAAAACTGGCCCATGTGAAATAAAGGCTGTCCCCTCATCCTCTTCAGCCTACATTTGTCACAGAGTAGCAGCATTGTATTATATTAAAATACAATACAATGCTCCTACTCTAAGACAAAGTGGTAGTTAAAACTTCATCACTCATCTACTGCTTCAAAATCACCACTGTCCATCAGCTCATCAGTACAGAGGTCGAGTTTGAATGTTATTTTGAGCTTTAGATCAGTCCCTTGTGGCTTTGATCTTGTCAGTGGCCAGTTTTTAAATTGATTGGCAAATCGTTCAACAACCGAGACTGTGACTAAACTGCGGACAGCATAATAAACAAATAAAAGCCAGCCAAATAGCAAGACATCCAACCTAAATCGAAACAGTTGGCAACTCTAATCACCACGGGTCTGCCTCACACACAGAGCTTTCTGCACGATGATGACTCTGAAAAGCACATGAAAATATCCAATAGAGGTATAAATGGACAGGAAGTACTGACACTAACACTTGGCTGTATTGCACAGAGCCCATTGGACTAGGACAATTACCCTGTTTTCCTGGTGTTTCTGGTATTTTTGAATTTCCTTTGGGATCAATAACGTTTCTAGTTGTGCCTTCTGCACACGGCCCTAACACACAGTTTAACCTTTGCAAAACATATAGTTTTGTGTGTATATAAAGTTTGCGTTGTAAATGTGCACACACAACAGCATGTACATGTTATCTACAGACCAGCGTTCCCATGCATTCAGCTCCTCTCCCGTGTGTCAGAAAATCAATTACGAAGCACAGCGCTTTCTCTTCTGTAATGGGCTCCAGCAGGTATCGAGCTCCTTCCACACTTGTTTCATCACAAACAGCGTGAACACACTGTGCTTCACTGTATGTACGTGTTAGTCAATAGACCGCCACTCTGTGCCGTGTGATCTGAAGAGCTTCTGAAGAGCACTCATCTCCTCAAGCTAATGTAGAACACACAGCTTAACATGGTGCAGTGAAGTCACATGAAGAGAAACACTCTTTAACATGAGACATAATTGAGGAAGGAGGAGAGGTCATTTTTGAGGCGGACTTAACCCTCACCTGCTTACTGCAACAGCACGGCGCAGAGTGGTTACATATAAAAGGTCTTTCTTTACCATTAGCACAAATAGTGTGACATTTTCAAAGTGGCAGTGTTATTAAAACATACAATTGTAATACCTCCAAAAATAAGTACTTTGTGTTTGTTTTTTCCTCCACATTTTCCATTTCTCAGTGAACTCAAGTATGAACATCTTAAAACCGTATGATTCAAAGGTACACCGAGTAACTTTTCCAGAGGAGGTGCACCACATGCTTGTTTCCATTGAGATGATAGCGTTTGTTCACCTAAAGAAGCCAGAGTCTGCCACGTTCTCTCCGGGGCTAAAACGGAGATGCTGATGCATCCTTTTATCACCTACCACTATAATGCCCTGCTCTCTGGTCTTTAGCGGCTCGTGTCCTGACTCACATTACACTGGTTTAAAATGACTACATTGGCTGTTTTACGATTAATTTTAAGGTTTAAGGTTATTATTTTTAAATGATTCATGGTCTTGGACCTTCTTTGACTGACTCCTGCTCACACACACACTCACGGCAAGGTGTCTTTTCAGTACTACAGCCCTCATCTGTAGGGCTGTAGTACTCATCTTGTAGGCTGAGTCCCACAAGCCAACAAGGGCTGATAGGACTCCTTCTTGAGCCTGACAGCATCCCTTACTTTGGGTGTACCGGGTCAGGGGTTACCGCCTTGACAGGCACCTGAGACCTTGTGACCACAGCTATGAGCTGCGGCATCGACAATGGAGGCTGAGAAAATGTTCCATTCAAATTCAATGTCCCAGCCTTCCCCCCAGATCTGGGAGAAGCTCTCCCGTAGGTGTGAGTTGAAGAATCTGCTGAGGACTCCGCAAGACGTTCCTAGCAGACCCTCATGATACACTTGGATCTTCTGACTCTTTCTTACTTCCTCTTCTGCCAGCAGATCCAACTCACCACCAGGTGGTGATTGGTTTATAGCTCCACTCCTTTGGTTGGGCGGGGGAGGCGCGCGAGTTGGGCGGGGGAGGCAGCCTGCTCTCTGTTCGGGGGGGTCAGATCTCAGAGTGAGCCGTTTGCTTTTGCAAGGAGGGGGGTCAGTCCAAGAAATGGGTGTTTTTTGTAAACTGTTATGTTATGGATATTACACAACGCAAAATTTTATCAACAAATCCCTTAGAATAGACTGTGTAAAGGGCAAAATAGCAGAATATGGGACCTTTAAACTTTTGACTGGGATTGACCTGTATTACTGTCCATAAGAGTTTGTTGAACTTATACTTATTTACTTTATTTACTTACTTAGTTAGTCATAATGTTAACTTTTTAGTGATTTTAATTACTTTTATCACTCTTAGGATCTCCAATGTTTCCTCTGAAGAGCCCTCCCACCAGGAGTGGTGGTCTGCTGTGGCGGCTGGTGGCTACTGGTGTTTCCTCAACTTGTCCATCTGTACTCAGCGACCTTTGTGTCTTTCTTTGTAGAAATATGTGTGTAATATAAGAGTAAGATGCCCACGCTGGCATTTTCTTTGCTTTCTTTATATATTGCTCTTTCTCGTTGTGTCTCCCTCTCTTTCTCTCCACACCACACAGCTTCGGGGGATGCTATAGGTGCTCTGAGGTAATGTGTGCTTTATGTAAATGACGGCCGACATGAGCGCCTTGTTTACCCGGCTTTATGCTCCTCTTCATCACCTGATCAGGAGGAGGAGGAGAGGCAGCCAACCGGAACACAGCCACATACCCACACTGCTGTACACCGTTGGATTTTACGGTTAGCGTTTGTATTTGCATGAAAACAGAGCTGTAAATTTGCACAGGGATTCATGAGCATAATCAATGGTTGGTTGTTGGCAGGCGGTGTCCAAGTAGTAAAATAGAACATTGTATACAGTTAAATATGAGCACAATTGGGATATACATTAAACCACAGTTGTATCATATTCATTTATGATTATTCTCTGACAGTCCAATTTTACATTTTCTATGATCTTTGGTTTTATGGTTTATATAAAAAAGCGACAACAAAAAAACTCGAACCACAGTGGGATGCAGTACTCATCTTTATGTTTTGTTTCTGCACCACTTTATAATAATTGCACCTTAATTAGCTTAATGACTTTGCCTTGAAGCAAAGTACCCAAGCTAGGAATTCAACCAGACTGTGTAGGGCCTTGGACTATGGAGTTTACCTGTTCCTTCCATTTTTTGTTGTATATATGTTTAAAGAAAAACAGAAACCAGAGTGACACAAAACCAAACATTATACAGCCCAACATCTGGAGAAGAGTCTCCAGGCTCTGCACTGTGGTCACCTGCTGTTCCTCACAGGTTTAATCCCCCACTTTATTTTCTGATTCTATTCAATTCAATTTTGTAGCGCCCAAAATCTTAAAGTTCTTAAAGCAACATTAAAGTCTTTTTTGAACCATGTATCTTCAAACATTGTCATGTAAGCCCACCGGTGTGAAACATCTTAATGTATCCTCTCGTAGCATGTATTGACTTCCATGTTATCTTACCCTCTGTATTAACTAACGGGAGTCCATTACACGAGCTAATGAGCTGCTGAGCACACACCACATGACACTCTCAACAAGGTCTAGTGTCATGTGACTGTCATGTGACCTGGGACATCCTGATCGATGCAAAAGAATAACACCAGATCATTTACCATAGAACAATTTAATGGGAAATATACAGACAGAGCTTCCATAGGAAACAAGTGGACAAAATAAAAGACAGTTACATAAAGATATCAACAGACAGGACGGCTGAATTGTATTGTCCTGGGTTTCATCCTTCATTGCGATTGCGAAGTGTCTTTGAATTTAGTTTAGAAAAAATGGTACTTAGATTTGAATTAATAGTAAAACTAGAATAAACTAGAGACTCAATTGTATTGATCTATATCAGAATCCACATGAGATACATAAGACGTGGTAATGGGCTACATGCTCACCACAGAGCTGCAAACTGCTCACTTTTTGACAAAATTTGACAAAATTTGCCATTTTGATCTTGAAATAGGTCATTCAGTAGACTATACTATTACCTTAATTGATACGCTTGATACGATGAAGGAGTAGGACACCAACACATTCTGAAACACTAATTATTGAGAATACAACTTTGAATGCTCACCAAAGTGTTGTAAGTGAAAGAATGAATAAAAATACATTTTATGTATGATTGCTTGATTGTTGTATTAGTTTGGATTAATTAACTCATTAATCTCATTGTTTGAAGATATTTCACTAATTCTAACTTGTTTCTATATGTTTTTCACTCCAAGCAAAAATGATCCACCAACTGTACAAAACACAATGCATCTGATATGTCCAGATCAAATCAATAAAAAAATAGAAAACAGAGAATAAGAATAATAAATAATACAGGAGCAAATCATTTTACTTGAATGAATTAAATATTTTGAAGCCAGAGCAAGCAGTGAGTAATACATTGAATCTATTCAAAACAACTGAAATTACATTTATTTTCTGAAGTCAATGTAATGAATGTAAATCTTAAGTTATTGTAATTTCTACAAATACACTTTCTTTACTCTTTAGATTTCTCCACAGGATCCACATCAAATCCAGATTACACATCAGGGATTTAGAACCTGGTTCTCATGAAGTTAAATTACTTAATTATAATTAAATCAAATTATAATCAAATAAATACAAGAATAAGTGTAGAAAAGAATAAAGAAAGCAAAGAACAAAGAGTATATATGTCGAGATAATTGAAATTATAAACAAATGAAACGAGCACATTCATAAATAAATGAATACTTTTATACATAGAAGTCTACATTTTTGCACGTGAAGAAAAAAACAACAACTTACATTTAGGTATTTATTTATGCATTTAAAAAATATATATAGTGCATTTTTTTCACTTTACTTTGTTTCTAATGTTACTCTGCACTCTGTTAAATTCATTTTTAAATTTATATATTTCCTCATTAATTTATTTTATAACATATTTACAATTATTTCTTCTTTTCTGTGTCATTATATGCTAATTGTGTGGGCGGGGTTTATCCTGTGTTTGCATCTTCATTTTATTCGCTCTGTTTTAATCTTTAACTTTAGCTGACTTTTTTGGTATGATGGCCGCTAGATTTGCTGCTGAGTTAAGGATATTAACCACAGATTGTTGTTAAAATGTTTACTCAAACTTTTTTTTTGTCTCACTCCCATTCCTTGTACTTATTGACCTCATTCCAGAAGTTGCAGTGGGCGCAGCACTCTTTCTTCTGTTGTATTAGTTTACACGGGGCAGACGAGCTCAACAGAAGTTCTACATGGACTACAAAGCCGTTTTCAAGCCGCCCAGGAGCTCGGTGCATTAAGACTTGTTGTTGTTGTGTATTTTTAAACATGTTACTCAAATCTGTCTTGTATACAGTGTTTTAGCGACGAGACTTTTCCCTCTTTTGTCATTTGCGTGAGCGGAGTTCTTGTCAACTGGAAGTGCATTTACAACAGGAGCGCGGATCTGTGGCAAAAGTGGGCGGGGCAGAATAAGGTGAATTGAAGCTCTGCTTGAAACCTTGTTAAGATCCAACCCTGAAAATGTGATTTTTGGCATTTATTCCATTGGTCTTAAACCCTTGATCAGGACTGTACTGTGCTGGTGCCTCAATAACAGACAGTGAGATTATGAGTGACACTTGTCATGCCGTCGTCCCTGGGGTTTGTGAGGATTCATTATTTACAAATGTAGGAGTAAATGTTTGGGGGCTGCTCCTGTGAGAGGAGGCTCCAACGCTCCACCGAGCATCAGCACCCAATCTAGAACTTCAGAGCAAGTACATAGACACAGAAAATGAATACATAAATGTAGGAATGTTGAAATAAATATATTGGAAGGTAAAAGCAGAAATGAATATAATGAAAAATGTATAGAGGCATAAAATAAATTTAAAATTAATAAATGTGAAAATAAATAAAAATGAAAAAAAAAAATTTAATTAAAAATTAAATGTGAAGAGTAATGTTAGAAACAAAATCAAGTGATAAAAAAATGCATAAATAAATAAATAAAGACATAGCTAAATGTAAGCTAAAGCTTAAAGTTAATGCTAAATGTAGCTAACCTGTAGGTATAGCCAAAGGTTTTTTCTCTTTCTTGCAAAAAAATTACAGTTTTACATTTAAAAGTATTATTTATTTATAATTGTTTTTATCCCCACATGTATACTTGTATTTATTAAATAAATTTTAATTAATTTCATTTTAGTCCTCCACAGTCTTCACCTCCACTCACACAATTTGTTTCCATAAGATACTAAATACAAAGTGGGTCACTGGGGGCAGTTAGAGGGGACTGTCCCACTCAGAAGGAGCAGGTTCATCATCGCTGTCTGTCACAGCAGCAAAGCAGTGGAACTCTATTCCCTTAACATCAGAGAAGCAACATCCTACATCCTTTTTAAAACACATTCAACAGAGTGCCTAGTTGACAACAAGCCTGTTGTTGTTATTGTTGTTTTTGTCTTGTCCTGTCTCTTGTTTATGTTCTGTCTTTAACCAAGCTTCATATGTTTAAATGTTTGTTAACATCTTCGTTTATTGCCTTTGTTGTCTTGCTGGATGTGCATAATGATGTTGTTTATGTGATGAACATGACTGTAAATACGTCGATGTAATCCCTCATTCGTCCAGGCGTGTTTCATCGTAGAAAAGGTTTCAGGGGTTGTCATCCGGACGCTGTTTGAAGATCGATCTTTCAAACAGCGTCCGGATGACAACCCCTGAAACCTTTTCTACGATGACTGTAAATAGGTTGTACATATTGTTTACAATCATTTTTTTAGGGAGACAATGTAACACAGAAGAAAAGTAACCTTGTGGCTAAATCTGGTGCATTAACAGAAATGTATATTAATGCACACTGTCCCGGCCAAATGTTTCAATGTTTGTGTTTTGGTCACATGTTTGTGTTTATGGTCGGTCACATGTTTGTGTTTACGGTCGGTCACATGTTTGTGTTTACAGCGGCCATGTGTTTGTGTTTACGGTCGGTCACATGTTTCAGTTTACCGTCCGTCACATGTTTGTGTTTACGAACGGTCACATGTTTGTGTTTACGGTCGGTCACATGTTTGGGTTTACGGTCGGTCACATGTTTGGATTTACGGTCGGTCACATGTTTGGGTTTACGGTCGGTCGCATGTTTATGTTTACGGTCGGTCGCATGTGTGAGTTTACGGTTGGCCACACGTTTGTATTTGCTGTTGATTGGTCACATGTTTGTGCTTACTGACAGTCACATGTTTGTGTTTACTTCTGGCCACATGTTTGACAGAGATTTTAGACGCAGTGAGAGCAGAGCTCATGTGTTTGTGTTTATGGTCGGTCACATGTTTGTGTTTACGGTCGGTCACATGTTTGTGTTTACGGTCGGTCACATGTTTGACAGAGATTTTAGACGCAGTGAGAGCAGGGCTCACATGTTTGTGTTTATGGTCGGTCACATGTTTGTGTTTGCGGTCGGTCACATGTTTGTGTTTACGGTCGGTCACATGTTTCAGTTTACGATCCGTCACATGTTTGTGTTTACGGTCCGTCACATGTTTGTGTTTATGGTCCGTCACATGTTTGTGTTTACGGTCGGTCACACGTTTGTGTTCACGGTCGGTCACATGTTTGTGTTTACGGTCCGTCACATGTTTGTGTTTACGGTCCGTCACATGTTTGTGTTTATGGTCCGTCACATGTTTGTGTTTACGGTCGGTCACATGTTTGTGTTCACGGTCGGTCACATGTTTGTGTTCACGGTCGGTCACATGTTTGTGTTTACGGTCCGTCACATGTTTGTGTTTACGGTCCGTCACATGTTTGTGTTTACGGTCCGTCACATGTTTGTGTTCACTGTCGGTCACATGTTTGTGTTCACTGTCGGTCACATGTTTGTGTTTACGGTCGGTCACATGTTTGTGTTTACGGTCGGTCACATTTTCAGTTTACTGTCAGTCACATGTTTGTGTTTACGGCCAGTCACATGTTTGTGTTTACGGTCGGTCACATGTTTGTGTTTACGGTTGGTCACATGCGTGTGTTTACGGTCGGTCACATTTTCAGTTTACTGTCAGTCACATGTTTGTGTTTACGGTCGCTCACATGTTTCAGTTTACGGTCGGTCACATGTTTGTGTTTATGGTCCGTCACATGTTTGTGTTTACGGTCGGTCACACGTTTGTGTTCACGGTCGGTCACATGTTTGTGTTCACGGTCGGTCACACGTTTGTGTTCACGGTCGGTCACATGTTTGTGTTTACGGTCGGTCACATGTTTCAGTTTATGGTCCGTCACATGTTTGTGTTTACGGTCCGTCACATGTTTGTGTTTACTGTCTGTCAAATGTTTGTGTTTACTCTGGTCACATGTTTATGTTCACTGTCGGTCACATGTTTGTGTTCACGGTCGGTCGCATGTGTGAGTTTACGGTCGGTCACATGTTTGTATTTGCTGTTGATTGGTCACATGGTTGTGTTTACTGACAGTCACATGTTTGTGTTTACTTCTGGTCACATGTTTGACAGAGATTGTAGATGCAGTGAGAGCAGAGCTCACTCTGAGAACAAGATTACAGAATATAAATACAACTGATTACAGTTGCAGCTTGTCTTTGTTTGTACAAGACTGATCTTTGTCCCTGTCACTGTGAGGCCATGAACCCTTGACTTTTCCCCACCTTTGTTCATTACAGATGACCATTAATTGTGTAGTGGCCACGCGGCTTTCAGAAGAAAACTCAAATTACAAAAAGAGTGAGTATAAACCTTGGATGAATGAACAGAAGTCGGTGTTGCATATGTGAGGGCTCTAGGCTTAAATCTCATACAGGTTTATGGAATGCCGAAAGTCTATGTCAGGTTAGAGCACACATTTCAAAACGTAGTGAACATGATTATATTCAACATTTTACTAAATACTAAACAGTTTGTCCTGAGTTTGACAATTTTCATAATGTTTATAATGTTACTTCCTGGTTGGTCATGGGCAGCAAACATGACACAGGTGGAGGTAATTCCACAACTGTTACCTAGCAACCATGTTGAAAACAAGGGCCAAAATCCTTATAGTTATGATTTGACAAATAATAATACCAGATTACACCTTTATTTTGTTGAATGACTGTTAGAACTGCCAAAAGAATGTGTCAGTTGTCTGTAAATCGTTTCTGTATTTTCAATGGTATGTCGATTATTGATGACATCACAGAGGGATTCTGTTTTAGAACTCAGCACTACTTCCAGTAATTTTAATCTTTTATTTTTCAAATTTTCTTCACAAACTGCAAACTTAACAAATGTAAAACTACGCTTGATATTTACCACAGGTGCCCTCCCACCAAACTAAGTCCATCCATCCATCCATCCATCTTCTTCCGCTTATCCGGGGCCGGGTCGCGGGGGCAGCAGTCTAAGCAGGGATTCCCAGACTTCCTCACCCCAGACACTTCCTCCAGCTCCTCCGGGGGGATCCCGAGGCGTTCCCAGGCCAGCCGAGAGACATAGTCCCTCCAGCGTGTCCTGGGTCTTCCCCGGGGCCGCCTCCCGGTGGGACATGCCCAGAACACCTCCCAAGGGAGGCGTCCAGGAGGCATCCTGAACAGATGCCCGAGCCACCTCAGCTGGCTCCTCTCGACGTGGAGGAGCAGCGGCTCTACTCTGAGCTCCTCCCGTGTGACTGAGCTCCTCACCCTATCTCTAAGGGAGCGCCCAGCCACCCGGCGGAGGAAGCTCATTTCGACCGCTTGTATCCGCGATCTTGTTCTTTCGGTCATTACCCAAAGCTCATGACCATAGGTGAGGGTAGGAACGTAGATTCACCGGTAAATCGAGAGCTTTGTCTTTCGACTCAGCTCTCTCTTCACCACAACGGTCCGATACAGCGCCCGCATCACTGCAGACGCTGCACCGATCCGCCTGTCAATCTCACGCTCCATCCTTCCCTCACTCGTGAACAAGACCCCGAGATACTTGAACTCCTCCACTTGAGGCAAGGACTCTCCACCCACCCGGAGAGGGCAAACCACCTTTTTCCGGTCGAGAACCATGGCCTCGGATTTGGAGGAGCTGATCTTCATCCCAGCCGCTTCACACTCGGCTCCAAACCGTCCCAGTGCATGTTGCAGGTCCTGATTTGAGGAAGCCATCAGGACGACATCATCTGCAAACAGCAGAGATGAGATCCTGTGGTTCCCAAACCGGACGCCCTCCACGCCCTGACTGCGCCTAGAAATTCTGTCCATAAAAATTATGAACAGAACCGGTGACAAAGGGCAGCCCTGGCGGAGTCCAACATGCACTGGGAACAGGTCTGACTTACTGCCGGCAATGCGAACACAGCTCCTGCTCCAGTCATACAGGGACCGGACAGCCCTTAACAAAGGGCCCCGGACCCCATACTCCCGGAGTACCCCCCACAAGGCGCCCCGGGGCACACGGTCGAATGCCTTCTCCAGATCCACAAAGCACATGTGGACTGGTTGGGCATACTCCCATGAACCCTCGAGCACCCGATGGAGAGTATAGAGCTGGTCCAGTGTTCCACGACCAGGACGAAAACCACAGGCTCCTCCTGAATCCGAGGTTCGACTATCGGTCGGATTCTCCTCTCCAGTACCCTGGAATAGACCTTACCGGGGAGGCTGAGGAGTGTGATTCCCCTGTGGTTGGAACACACCCTCCGGCCCCCTTCTTATACAGAGGGACCACCACCCCGGTCTGCCAGTCCAGAGGCACCGTCCCCGACCGCCACGCGATGTTGCAGAGACGTGTCAACCATGACAGTCCCACAACATCCAGAGACTTAAGATACTCAGGGTGGATCTCATCCACCCCCGGAGCCTTGCCACCAAGGAGCTTGCCAACCACCTCAGTGACTTCAGCCAGGGTGATGGACGAGTCCGCCTCCAAGATCTCAGCCTCTGCTTCCTCCTCGGAAGACGTGACAGTGGGATTGAGGAGATCCTCAAAGTATTTCTTCCACCTTCCGACAACATCCCCAGTCGAGGTCAACAGCTCTCCACCCGCACCGTAAACGGTGTTGGTGAAGCACTGCTTCCCCCTCCTGAGGCGTCGGATGGTTTGCCAGAATTTCTTTGAGGCCGACCGATAGTCCTCCTCCATGGCCTCCCCGAACTCCTCCCAATCCCGAGTTTTTGCCTCTGCGACAGCCCGGGCTGCAGTACGCTTGGCCTGCCGGTACCTGTCAGCTGCTTCAGGAGTCCCACAAGCCAGCAAGGCCCGATAGGACTCCTTCTTCAGCCTGACGGCATCCCTTACTTCCGGTGTCCACCACCGGGTTCGGGGATTGCGGCCGCGACAGGCACCAGAGACCTTGCGACCACAGCTACGAGCCGCCGCATCGACAATGGAGGTGGAGAACACGGTCCACTCGGACTCAATGTCTCCAACCTCCCCCGGGATCTGGGAGAAGTTCTCCCAGAGGTGTGAGTTGAAGACCCTGCTGACAGAGGGCTCTGCCAGCCGTTCCCAGCAGACCCTCACGATATGCTTGGGTCTGCCGAGTCTGTCCGGCTTCCTCCCCCGCCAGCGGATCCAACTCACCACCAGGTGGTGATCGGTTGACAGCTCCGCCCCTCTCTTCACCCGAGTGTCCAAGACACGCGGCCGAAGGTCAGATGACACGACAACAAAGTCGATCATCGACCTCCGGCCTAGGGTGTCCTGGTGCCACGTGCACTGATGGACACCCTTGTGCTTGAACATGGTGTTCGTTATGGACAAGCTGTGACTAGCACAGAAGTCCAATAACTGAACACCACTCGGGTTCAGATCGGGGGGGCCGTTCCTCCCGATTACCCCTCTCCAGGTGTCACTGTCATTGCCCACGTGGGCGTTGAAGTCCCCCAGTAGAACAACGGAGTCCCCAGGCGGTGCACTGTCCAGTACTCCTCCCAGGGACTCCAAGAAGGCCTGGTACTCTACACCGTTGTTCGGCCCGTAGGCCGACACAACGGTGAGAGACCTGTCCCCCACCCGAAGGCGGAGGGACGCGACCCTCTCGTTCACCGGGGTAAACTCCAACACGTGGCGGCTGAGCTGTGGGGCTATGAGCAAGCCCACACCAGCCCGCCGCCTCTCCCCGCGGGCAACGCCAGAGAAATGGAGCGTCCAGCCCCTCTCAAGGAGATGGGTTCCAGAGCCCAGGCTGTGCGTGGAGGTGAGGCCGACTATATCTAGTCGGTAACGCTCGACCTCCCGCACAAGCTCAGGCTCCTTCCCCCCCAGCGAGGTGACATTCCATGTCCCCAGAGCTAGTTTCTGTGTCCGGAGATCTGGTCGTCGAGGTCCCCGCCTTCGTCTGCTGCCCAGATCTCTCCGCACCGGCCCCTTATGGATCCTCCTGCGGGTGGTGGGTCCACGGGAGGACGGCCCCACGTCGCTCGTTCGGGCTGGGCCTGGCCGGGCCCCGTGGGGAAAGGCCCGGCCACCAGGCGCTCGCCGTCGAGCACCCACCCCAGGCCTGGCTCCAGGGTGGGGCCCCGGTAACGCCAATCCGGGCGACGTAACTGGCCTTGATTGTTTACTATTCATAAAGGGCTTTTGAACCGCTCTTGGTCTGACCCGTCACCCAGGACCTGTTTGCCATGGGTGACCCTACCAGGGGCATGAAGCCCCCGACAACATAGCTCCCAGGATCATTCGGGTACTCAAACCCCTCCACCACCTTAAGGTGGCGGTTCAAGGAGGAGTTTGGATGACCAAACTAAGTCATAATTAGAATATAACGAGAACTTGTCATGTGGACTTTAAGGTCTAAAATAACCCAAGTGTAAGTCAATTTTTGATTTTGTTACATCATTAGGTGGTAATATATCATTACATCATTTTATATCAAGTTATGAACATTAAATATCACAAATGATCCAAAAGCAGTTTAAAAAGCCTGATGCATAATAGAGACATTTTCACATCTTGTTCTCTCCATCCTGTATGACCTCAGCTTGGAGAAAATTCCTGCATTTTGTGAGTTCTTAAACAGCACTGATCCCTGCTGGATCTGAACCTGGAGCTCTGAGCTTTGATCAGGTCAGGTTATTTGGTCTCTGGTCTACTGAGACCCATTTCTGCTCACTTAAGTTCAGCTCGATATATTTTTAGCGGCGCCTCCAGCCCTTCTGTTTGGTTTAATGTTAGATACCACGTCGGTTTATCTGTCGATATGGTTGATGAAGTGAAGGAGGGGAAGAAGAGAGAGCTGGAGAGAGCACCAAAGGAGTGAGAGAGAGGAAGATTAGATTCTTAATTGAGTCTTCCAACACTGAGAAATTCATTTTGAAGTTTCTCTCAACATTTCTAAATCTAGAAAAGTTAAACTTGTATGTATTTTCAAGTGGAAGGTCTGCCACCTGCTTGATTTGAATTTTCTGCAGTAGCTCACAACACAACCACATGTTTTACTGTGTTTCTGAGTCATAGAAACAAGATGGATACTGTATGTTTAATAACACACCGTGGGCCTCACCAACATCTTCAAGAGGGCTGCAGACCTTCCATCAGTGCACCAATAATATGACTTGTATTCAGCTTTATAAAATTTGAAATTTTCATTTTTCCTGTCTAGTTTTGTCCTGTTATGTCCTGTTTTTGGTCCTTCTTCAAACACAAAATTATCTGCCAGTGGAATGGTGGAATAATAGTGAATAATAGTGAAATAATAGCCAATGGATGCTCTTTTTAACGGCATTTTAGAATCAAATCCTGGATGGCAGAAAACTTTCTCCAGCTTAACCAGGACAAAACTGAGGTTTTAGTCATCGGTCCTGAGGCCCAGAGAGAGAAACTTTTATCCAAACTACAAGCACAGTCTTTTAATCCATCAGCACAAGTAAAAAACCTGGGCGTTATTTTTGACTCTGAGCTGACATTTATTCAAGAACATCTCAAAAATAGGTTTTTATCACTTAAAGAACAGCCAGAGTCCGCCCCATTCTCTCTCGGGCCAACAATGCTTTTATCTCCAGTCATATTGACCTTATTCTGCCCCGCCCATTTTTGCCGTTTTTTGCACTTTTGTTGTAAACCCACTTCCGTTTGACGAGAACTCCGTTAAAGCTAATGACGAGCGAGGGAAAAGTTTCGCCGCTAAAATGTTACATAAAGTAGGTTGATTTGTGTAAAATGTTTAATGAACACGAGCAACAACAAGTCAACAACGCAACGATTTCCTGGTCAGTCTGAAAACGGCTTTTTAGTCCATGTAGAACTTATTTTCTGTTGAGCTCGTCTGCTCCGTGTGAACTAATACAACAGAAACAAGACGGCAGCACGTACGGCAACTTCCGGAATAAGGTGAATAGACTACTGTAATGCCCTGCTCTCTGGTCTTCCCAAAAAGAGTATTTCACGTTTGCAATTATTATAAAACTCAGCAGCACGGGACCACATTACACTGGTTTTAAAATCACTGCATTGGCTCCCCGTGTGTTTCAGGATCGATTTTAAGGTTCTTTTACTGGTTTATAAATGTCTTAATGGTCTTGGGCCTTCTTATCTTTCAGAACTGCTTTTACCACATGAACCCTCGCGGCCCCTGCGCTCCTCCTCGGGCCCGTGAGCTCCTCCCTGGGCCCCTGAGCTCCTCCTTGGGCCCCTGTGCTCCTCCTCCGGCTGCCGGCTCCTAGTCATTCCCAAAGTCAGGACACACACTCACGGCAAGGCGTCTTGCCAGTACTATGGCCCTCGTCTGTGGAACGGCCTGCCGGAGAACCTCAGGGCCGCAGAGAACATTCAGGTTTTTAAGAGTTGGCTGAAGACCCACCTTTTTAGCCTAGCTTTTGATTAATATTTATCATTTACATCGGTATTTAATATAATTTATTATTTTATTTATAATTGAGGCTAGTTTTTAAGTATTTTACATTCAACCTTAGGTCTTAGTTTTTACTTTACTATATATTTTATCTTTATCCTCCTTTATCTGATATTTTATCTTTATCCTCCTTTATCTGAATCCCTTTATTCATTTCAGCTCCCAGGGCCTAATCTCTCCTCTGGGCCATGAGTCTGTGACCTGTGGCTGCAGGCGACTCTCTGCTCCTGGTGCAGATGGCTCCTCTGATGGTGCTCTCACAGCTGGTTCACCTGCATTCAGCCTCATGCCCGTTCTCTTAATGTATGTATGTGTGCGTGTGTGTGTGTGTGTGTGTGTGTGTGTGTGTGTGCGCGTGTGTGCATGTGTGCGTGTATGTGTCTGTGTAGAAGCTTTAATGTAGGGATGGTGGGGTGGGTTCCGGGGATTTGGGTTTAATATGTAAATTGGAAAGCACTTTGTGTTACAATTTTTGTATGAAAAGCGCTTTATAAATATAGTTTGATTTGATTTAAAAATAATTGAAAACCAATTGATCTTTTTTTTTTTTTATTCAAATGAACAAGGCAAAGACAACTAAATAACAAATAATATGTAATTAATTAAAATGAGCAAATCAGCAACATTAACAGTTAAAAAAAAAAAAAAAATAATAATGATCATGTTCCGGGGCTACGCTTTTTGCATTTGCATTGAAGTCCATACAATGGTGACCCTTTTTGACCTAAACTCCGTGAAAAGCTGGTCCAGACTGGGGCAGCGTCAGACACATGTCCCCTGGTGGTGACCATACTTTTGGGAGCTTCAGTCTCTGGCTCTTTATCTATATGTTTTGATGACACCTAGCAGTCTCTCCACCTCTCAGTCCATTACACTGGTGCTGACACACTCCACAGTCCTGGCCTCTTCCTCCTGACCATGTTGGGCCATAAACACAGCTCAATCTGCTCTTGACTCCAGCCAAGTCTAAACAAACAGCTCCTGAGGCCAAGCCACTCTGGATGTGCAGATGGACTAAAGACCATCAGAGTGGTTTTGTGCACTGCAAGAAGCAGTGGCACTGCAAGGATACCATGGGCCCCAAGCCAAAAATAATAGGGGGCCCTCACACCAGCTATAATTACAATAATAGAATCAGACAAAACACTGTGACAAAAATACGTAATAGAAGAAACAATGTACAAAATACAAAAATAATATTAAAACTGTAATTTATATTTCACTCTAGGCACCTAGTAACGTTATGTGATGTGGTATTATTTGTCTGTTGGGACTTTTCTATATCTAAGCTAATCAAATGACCTTTAAGGAAAATACTCAACCTTGTTCTAAATGTCTTTTTAGCCCACGATTACGCACACATGATGCTGCTGATTCAGTTGTAATTGCTCTTAATGTAAAACTTCCTCTCAATCACCATTGTCTCTTCTTCACTTCCTCTTTTTTTCTTTCATTTTTTGCTTTCTGAAGGATATGTTCGTTTCATTTTCTCAGCTACACCGTCATATCCGTCAATTGTTTACAACCCTTACAAGTCATGAAGCTGTCAGTGCATGAGAGAGTGGGGGAGGGGCGGGAGGACGGTAGCACAGCTACCTCGTCAGATCTAAACCAAAGCGCGGTGCATGCCATAGGAAGAAGTGAGAGCCAATCAAAAACTACAACCCTGAGAGAGGATATGTGCTTCAGAGGAGGTTTAAATACGTTTCATTTCACAAAGTAGTAGCCACTACACTCAAGTGCCTCTGCTAGCCATTTGGGTGCCCTGAGCAGAAATGCTCTGTGGTGCCCCCTTCCTAACCCTCTTCAAACATGTAAAAATATATAGTGGTTTGATGTCTGTGCTACAACTTTGAGATGATGGTTACAATAGTTATTGTTTTAATCTATTTCATTTTATATTGTCCCAAGGGTCCTCCATCAATAGGTTTTGAACAAAAATGATTTCCTAAATTCTAGTGCATTTCAATAATAATATTATCAGCAACTCATTACGAGCCCCCCCACAGTCCCTAAATTCATTGAAGTTGACGCACTTTGACTTTGCACTCCTCGATGTCGGCTCAACAGTTCACAGCACAAGCTGGAGCTGGCTCTTTCACTGGGCATGAGGCCGATTTTCATAAACTAAAGACCATTTTGTCCACGTGAAACCTGCTCCACACTGCGCCCCGCTCTAAGTATTTTTTAAATGTGGCTTGTACAGTAGAACTTGCTCATGGGAGAGAGAAAGAGACAGAGCGAGCGACAACACCTGAGTCCTATTTGTTTTGAAATGATACAGAGGCGTCTGTTTGTTTGCATTTTAGCTGCTGTCTATTCTATAACTCAGTCCAAACTGCCTGGTGAACCCGCTGTTATCGGCAGTTCTATAGGGCCGCAGTTGGGGGCCCTTCTGACTTCAGGAGCCCCAACCAACTGCCTGCCTTGCCTGTCCTGTAACAATGCCTCTGGCAAAAAGCAAGGAACTGAGTTAGAATTTGTTTTAGAATATGTCATTTTGGCTATGATATTTGACTCTTTGACTTTATATAACTTGTTCCAGTTTTGATGAACATGTTTATTATACTTTATGTAAGTAGTGGAATTTCCCCATTATAGGACCTATACAGATTTTCTTATCTTAATATTCCAGTGGCTCTAAAAGCCACATAAACACAAAGTCTGGCACTTCAATCCTACACCTGACCACTGCAAACTCATTTTATGGCCTTGGGCAAGAATTTTGTCCTATCAGTCTGTAGTATGACTTGGGGTGGTCAGGGGTATTTTAGCCACCCATCCATTAGTTTGCCCCAGGGCAGTTGTGGCTGCTGAACCGGTATCACTGGGAGTACCTGAGAAGGCGATGTTGTGTCCTTTAACATGAGGTGGTGAGTTTGCATGCCTGAAAGATATTAGGATCTGTACTTCCGGTGGCATTATGCCCTGGCATGGTCACACATGGAAAAGGGTCCTAGGTGATGGCTCAGACTCAATGCCGTAAACAACAAAGGACCATGATGTCACTCGGTAAGGAGTTAGGCCTGGGGTTGGGGCTCGAATGTGAAAATAATTTAGAGTGCAGTAGAAAGTCACTGAGGTCCCCCCCTCAGAGGCAAGGCTCCGTGGGTGGATAGAACCATCCTGAGTATTTAAAGTCTCTAGATGTTGTGGGATTGTCTTGGCTGACATACCTCTGCAACATAAGGTTATGGTCGAGGACCGTACTTCTGGACTGACAGACCAACAGGGTTGGTTGTCCCTTCGTTAAAGAAGGCAGGCCAGGGGATGTGTTCTAACTACAGAGGGATCACACTCAGACTCTGTGGTAAGGTCAATTCCAAGAGAATCTGATCCATAGTCGTACCTCATATTCAGGAGGAGCAGTGTGGTTTTTGTCCCTGTCATGGAACAACGATTAGCTCTATTCTCCCCATTGGGTGCTTGAGGGATCATGGGCTAGACGGTGTCCTGTTTGAGGCCCACAGAGGCTGATCTCAGCTGTTTGCTGATGATGCTGTTCTGATCCTGATGACTTCACCAAACCATGACCTGCAAAGTGCACTGGGGCGGTTTGAGCAGAGGGTGAAGCACCTCCAAATCCGAGAGGTCTTACTGCCAAAGCGGACTGACTCTCTTTGAATCCAGGTCCACTTTATTTAAGGAGGAGTTACACACCACAGCCAGATGATTGGATAAGAGAGAATGCAGACTCAGGCCAAGAGGAAAATGAAAAATGATAATTTCTCAGAAAACACCTGCTTGATCGTGTTATAAATCGATGTATCTCCATTGGTGCTAACTTATGTATTGAGCCCACATTATTGAAGCATGCACTTGCGTCCCTAAATATTGTAATTTCAGTACATCTGCACATTGCATCCGAGATTATCCAAACCCAATTAATTACGTGTTAAAATGTGGCGTAGAGGCTTTGACGAGATGTCAAATAAGTACAGAAAAACTGACGATAAACCGGAAGTTGCTGAGTTCAGCCTCATGGTTAAAACCCATAATCCAGGTACAATTTAGATTTAGTCTATAAAGAAAACATTTGTTTTGGATGTTTGGGTGACTTCAGTTACTCTGTGAGCCGGGACCTCTGCGTGGAAACGCAGGCGGTCTTTAGAAGAAGCATTTCAAAGTGCTCCGAGGCAAGCCAGTCTGGGGGGATAAGGGCTAATTTGAAACATGGCTAATGCCAAGTATTTTTAAAACAGTGGGAAATGTAAAATTGTAGTGATGATGATTTTTAAAGGATTTGGATCTTCAGGATCAATTCTCTTTTGTTTTTTCATCAAATTAAGAGTCATCACTGTAATCAGTAAGGGGTGTCTACAGGATTGTTTGAGGGGACAGGCCCTGCATTAAAAGGGTGGGGAACTGCATAATCTGCTTACTTTTGCCACAGGCCGCATTACATTAGTGATTGAGATGTCTAACAGATCAGACCATCACCAATGCTGAGCGGAGATGAGCTATTTAAACTATTTATTGACCTTTATTTAACCAGAAAAGTTCCACTGAGATTCAGAATCTCTTTTTCAGTGCAGTCCTGCCTCCCCTGAGGGGAGGAGCCTATTGTACATGTTTTTAGTAGTAGGGGAAACTGGAGCACCTGACGGAAACTGCAGACACGGGGAGAACATGCAAACTCCACACAGAAAGGCCCCACACCACTCAGGAATCGAGCCCAAGACCTTCTAACTGTGAAGCAAGAGTGCAGACCGCTCGACTACTGTGCCATGAAGTGGATCATTTGTAAACGTCACAGCACTAGAAAACTGCAGAAATGACAGATACAGCTATTAACAAAACAGACACAAACTTTGGCAGATGACGACACTTCTTGAACAGATCTCATAATCACAGTTAAGTTTGTCGCTTCCAAACTTTAAAGTGTTCTGCGCACTTTGTCTAATGAAGCAGTGTTTGAAGATGTTTCGTCCATTAAAATGTGTTCAGAAGGAGCACCACCTGCGACTTATCCCTCCTGATGGACCTTAATGAAAGTGGTGCATGCTGGGAGAAGCGCTGCTTCACGGCTGACAAATGGCCGTCATAATTGTGTTGATTCTTCCAGCTGAATGAGCTCGTATGTGTGGGGCAGATGAAGTTAGTCACATGTAATCAAAGAGCGCCGCAGGTGAGTGCTGGTTTGTGTGTTGCTGTGGAGACGCTGTTCGTTAATGTGATGTCATCAGGTGGAGACGCTTCATTAACCTCTAACGCTGACAGATTAATGGGCCTTTAGGGAGGAGGCTCTTACAGACGCATGCAATTAGGCCAAGGTCCACTGTCCAGACGAGGGCCGTGCTTTAGACAATTCAGAGGCAGAATCTGATCTGGTCTTAAAATGCCACATGCCCCTGTGTGGGGTGTCAAGAGCAATTGGTTAATCAATGTGTTAATTGTTCAGGAGAGAATATTATGTGAGGAACTAAAAAGTAACCACTGTCACAATTTTACAAACAAAAAAATAAGTCATTTCAGGTCAAATAAAAGCATGATGTTATCTCAGTGGAATCCCTCAGGTTGGTTCCATTGCAAACTAAAACGGAATTCTGTCACATGTGAAAACTTATGTCTAAGCCCTTTTTGCTGTGAGATGTTGTTTTGAGTGTAGGCGAGGAAATTCAACACGTTAACATTCTGTGTCGTTCTTTAGAGCATTAATGGTCTTAAAATGATTCAACCTGTCTCCTCTCTACCTTCCTGCATGTGTGTGCGCCATGTGTGTGTGTGTGTGTGTGTGTGTGTGTGTAGCATGTGTGTGTGGGTGTGTACCACGTGTGTGTGTGTGTGTACCACGTGTGTGTGTGTGTGTGTACCATGTGTGTGTGGGTGTGTACCACGTGTGTGTGTGTGTGTACCACGTGTGTGTGTGTGTGTGTGTGTACCATGTGTGTGTGGGTGTGTGTGTGTACCACATGTGTGTGTGTGTACCACGTGTGTGTGTGTGTGCGCACCACGTCTGTGTGTGTGTGTGTGTACCACGTGTGTGTGTGTGTGTACCACATGTGTGTGTGTGTGTGCGCATCACGTGTGTGTGTGTGCACCACATGTGTGTGTGTGTGTGTGTGCGCACCACGTGTGTGTGTGTGTGTGTGTGTGTGTCTAGATTTATACTGTGTTAGCAGCGATACATCAATACTATGTAGCAGTGGTGGCTGGTGGTATATTTTTTTAGGGGTGCGCCATTATAAAACATCAATTAAAAAAAAAAGGAAAAATATTTTAAAAAGTTTTAGTTAAGCTTTGAATTCAGGTCTCCCTAGTGCGAAGCAGATGCTTAACCCAGTGAGCTCCTGCACACAGGACGGGCAGCTGCAGTGGTGTTACTCCAGAACCTCCTCAAACATTGTTTTAAGGTGAAGATGATGAAGAACATGAGTGCCTTCTGTACAGTCTTTCGTGCAGTGGATGTTTAGTTTCTCCAGTGCTCTTTGAAAACCTGGGCTCAAAGACAAACTCCAATGGAGATCGTTCCCTATGACTCGTGACAAACATGTGACATCTACATCTAGAGAAAGACACGCTGATACGCTTTCATTTTCATGATTAAACATTCAAGTGTGAATATATTGTTGCAGGATTAAAAGTTTGACAAAATAAGTCAATTTAAATAAATCCAGACAGACAGAATATGAAGTACCTGTGCAGCACATTTCAGGCATTTTCATCCTGCTTTGATGTGAGATTTTATACGGTTCAAGTACAATTCTGTTAGTAATGCTGTGTTTGCGCTGGACTTCCTTTTAAAACAGTTTTTAAAATCCCATATAAAGATGTAAAAAACTGGCTAACAGAAAAAATCCCCTATTAGAAGTTTTTAACAAGTGCAGTCTATCGATTAAAACATTAAATCAGATGAATAACTTAACTGTTGTTAGCTTCTACAAGTACTCTGCTGTTTCAGTCAAATGTTACGTTACAGCATTAAACTTCTCCATTCAACTTTTATTTTATTCTTTGGGCACCTGGAAATGCTCTTGAACTTTTGAATGTGAGTGATCTTCCAGTATATCCGTATGTAACTGTGTTCCTTTTCGCAGTCGACACAGACGTTCCTCTCTCTCTCCTCCCACAAACTGCTAAGCTCCTCAAACTTCTAATACCCATTCTCTTCTATTTTTACCCCAAAGCCTGGCTGATGATTGGAGCCGTACCTGTTTGTCTGTGCGTGTGCAGAATGGGCAGATTAGAGCAGAAAAAAGAGCTGCTATTGACCCTCTCTCTAAGCTCCTGAGACATGCAGAGTGAGGCTGAGAAGAAACACACTCGCTCTCAATAACAGCGCTGTGAAGTCCATTATGGTATAGAGCTGCTGAGCGATGAATTTAGCCCCAAATATGGAATAATAAATGTGGTTTCAGTGTGGTTTGCATTCTATTTTCAGCTGGGTTTTTCCAAAAGTCCAGGCCTAGTGTCAGATGTAGTGACAGTGAGGGTTCAGCAGACCAGTGCTGGGCTGGTGCCCCCCTCAGGCTCACCAGAGGCACCCTGACCTGCTGCAGATGATGGCATGGTCTTGTCAAGGAGGGATGTGCAGGTCGTTTTTAGCTCCTGTTTTCGTTTGACTTCACAGACAGTAGGAGATACTTTACGCATTTGATTCAATGTGTGTTAACCTGTTAAACGTTCATTCTGAATTCAAAATTTTGGATGGAGCAAAGTAACATAGAATATAATGTGATTTCACTGGAAAAACTGGGATTAACCTCAAAATGTCACAAAATGAGAAAAATCCAGGTGGTTTTGTGGCAGTAAAAGCCCTCAGATACATGTGAGTGATATCAGAGCTGCTTTAAAGACATTTAACATTGGATTTTACAATACTTCCTTGAGATTTAATGCATGACACACTTATGACACTTTTAGCATTTTTTTTAGTAGTGTCAGAGATCAAACTTCACAAACATAGGAACTTGCTTTGGAGTAAGGTGCAACATAAAACAATGAATAAAATATTAGCAAAATATATAAAAACAGGCATGCATGAGATTAAAGGTCCCATATCCTGCTGCTAAATCGACTTTTCAGAGGTTTTAACCTTCCTCCAGTGCTATTTGGGCCTCGTATGTTGTGCCCAAAGTGTTTTTTGATTGATTCCCTCATGTTCTCACTAGAGAACTGTCTTTTCCGTCCCCCTCGGCTGAGCAGCAGACGGGGGCTCATCCCATGGATGACGCGGCTTCACCAGGATGACGCGGTGTTTAAGCCACGCCTCCGAGAAGTGCTCAGCAGCACTGTAAACAACCCCCTCCCCCTCTGGCGCTACCGTAACCGCGTCACTTTGCTTTGAATGTTACTTCTTTAGTTCCAACGCTGCTACTGCTAACACAGCGGTTTGTTACTAGCCATGTCGTCTTTCAGAAAATGTGTGCTCGGTTGTAAATACATCTTTAGACTATTTTATTTACCGAAAGACGAAACAGTACGTGGAAAGTGGATGGAGTTAATTGGACTGTGTGTTTCCAGAAGTATTGCTGCTTCTAAACTGGGCTTACTACGAAGTGAAAACAGGTGCTATCCCCACAATAAAAGGAGCTGGTGGAGAGCCTAGAGCTGTAAGTACAGTACTACGTCAATGTAACACATTATAACTGTAATGGTGTGTCGGGTCATGCATTAGCTGTTGCAGCGCCTATACTGTACATTATGTGCATTATTTCTGTTCTGAGGTGAAGATCGACGTGAGGCTTTGATCATGGTCTGACTGGTTTACCCCTGTACACCCACGCCTTCAGCCCAAACCATACGAGCCACGGATAAAGTGTTTGTCATGGCACTGTTTTGTGATACAAGTGACTCCATTAACCAGTTAACCATCACTACGTAACGGTACTGCGTTTTAATACACTTTCTTACATTTCCTTCTTCAAGACTATATAATAGCATATGACATTCAACACGTCAGCACAATCTGACACAGACAGCAGAGACGCTGTAAAATGTATAATAAGAATAAATTGCTTAATAAGAATTTGATTGTCTTATAAGGATAAACTGATTGAACTGATATTTTACTCATTAGCCCTAAACACTGTTTTTAAAACCTGTTAAGACCCACCTCATTTTGGCAGTTTTTCTCGAAAAGTACATACCCAAATGAAAAAGCTTATTGCATGGCTAACTTACAGTCTATAGGCTTGTATGATGTGTCATTTGAAAGCTAAGACCTTCTAGTTTCAGAGGCTATGCATTAGATTTGTCTGAGTGAAATACAACCTGCAGTATACCTGTTCACACACACACACACACACACCCCAAAAGTTGTTTTTTTGGTCTCGAAAAAAAAAAGAGAAAAATGTCTTCCTGAAGACATACTTCATGCTGTGCTATTGAAACTCCCCACAGCAGTTGTCCACCTTGTTGACAACAACTGTGTGAAATTTCAGACTTCTAGATAAAACCATTCTGATGTTGAGCAGCTTTTTGTATGTGATAACCCCAACCGGAGCAAGAGGTCCTTATCTGTGCCAAATCTGCTTTCCATGCATTTTGCCTCTAATGACCCTGAAAAAACACATTTGGTCATTTTGGTGACTATAAATATCCCTTATAGATGTTTTTTTTCATAAACTTCCTCAAATCAAAGGCAGGTCGTGCGTAAAGACGTTCCGCTGCGTAAATGATGCGTAAAATGGTGTCTTCGCCTCTTTACGCACGGAAAAACCAGCTCCTGTACTCAATGAACCGGCATGTCCCGCCCCTCATTTGAAAGCTGTGATGATTGGCCAGAAGAATATGTGATTGTCTTTCTGAATCACCAATAGCATTGAAGGCTGTGACGCCATTACGCACGCGGAGCTGACGCTCCTCGCGTGTTAAAATGGACGCGTTCGCCTTGTTCAAAGGGCTCTCCCTCTGGAAGTACTCGACTGAAAATTGCACGGATAGGCCATAGACTCTATGGGATAGGCTCGTTTTGAAGACAAGACTGAGAGGAAAACGAACGTACCCAAGACGAACTGCGGAAGCCGACGGAATCTTCACAAAGCGATGCGGAAAAGTTATGTTTTTATTGCTTTTGTGTTACTGTCAAATGAAGAATAAGCGTTTACGGGTGGATATCAACAAATGGATTATATTATTTGAAATAACAACTGGATATTCTTATTTTGTGGACTGTGATGGGCAGAAAGAGTGCACACACTTCTGGATTGGATTTTGTTTGTGTCTGGAGGAGCCAACGAAAGGTAAGAAATGAAAAATGAACAGTTTGGTTATGTTACAGTGTGATAGCTTACAAGTTTTTTGGGAGGTGTTTTAGCGTGGATTGAACATTTTAGGCGTTTAGTGGTGACTCTAAGCTTTCAAATGACATATAATATGTCTGCATTGAAAATATTTGTTTTTAATGAATGATGCATGTATGTAAAAACTTTGAAGGTGTCCCTGATCAGGGACGGTGGGTTTTATTAATCTATTATGATTACTGTACATATGTACTTGAAATATTTTATATATTTTGTTATTGCTTCGTGTGCACAAGTGTTTCCTCCTTCACTCTGGACACAGAAACACCCTCAACATCAGTGTCCACTAGAACTGTTTCCACAGTCATCTGTGGATCCCTGAAGTTACACCATGTCAGAAGTAAAGGTGTGTTTTTACACAACGAAAAACAAATGAGTGTGTGGTACATTTTAACCTGTAACTCTCCCTAGATTTTAAATCACACATCTATTCAAAGAGCAGCTGAGTGCTTGTTTAGCAAAATAAATCACATCTTATTTATTTATTTATTAGTTTATAAGTAATATACATAATTGCTTTTAGCATTCATGTTTTGTCTTTTAGTGACACAATGCTTTTGTTGCTGTTTGTTTCAGGTGTACAAGCTACAGCTGCCACAACTGACCGTACAATGGAGACAGATCAGTCAACTTCAAAAGGAAAGGCTTTATTCAAAGTGTCATATCCAAAATATAAACCCACAACAAAGCCTATCAAAACCAAACCCACATTTGGTAAGGAAACAATTTTAAATAAAATACAAAACATAAAAGAATAAAATGTTATTAACTCTAAACTCTTTACACTTTCTTGGTCAATGAGGTCTTCACTGAACCTGGCAGATTTGTTGAGCAGGTAAAGTCTGTGTCTGAAGACCTGTGCACAGAGAAAGCCTCAAAAGAAGACGTCATTGCTGCACACGTTTCCAGGTTCAGCCGAGCGGGCGACCTGGCCATGATGCAGAAACACCACGTACTCAGGATCAGGAAACTCCTGGTGTTTCTGGAGAACGGCACACGACAGAATAACCACCTGATCCTGGCACCGAGTCGTCCCCAACACCAGCTCACCAAACTTCTACTGGCCACAAATCTGAGACGCCTGGAAAACTAAACAGACGTTTTTTGAGATGTAGAAACTATTATCAGCCGTATTGCCATTTTTGTAGATATTGAATTTATTATTGTTAAATAGTTTTCTCTATTTGTGTTTTGACATATTATAAATACACTTACGAAGAGTAAGTGTTCTCCCACGTATTTGCCCATAATCAGCACAGCAGATGTTATTCATGTTTTGTAATGCTTAAATGTTGAGGCAGTTCACATTAAAGCCAGGATGGACAGTAATGCACTAATGCATCAGTGGGCAGCTGATTAACCCTAATTAACCCTGATTAAGCCCACACCCTACACATGAAAGTAGGAAAAAGGATTTAGTGTTATAATAATAATAATAAATATTTGCATTATAATAAAAAAAAAAAAAAAACATAACAAAGTGTTTGTATCTTACTTCAAGTAACAAGAAAACTGACATAGCACTATATTATAACAGTATTGTACCCTATACAGTGTGTACTGCATAATGTCACATGTAGCATTCAGACAAAGGATCCATTGACACAATTGACACTTAATACATTGGCCTGAGCATCATTACAATCAGTGTCAATCAGGTCGTCAAAAAGAACAGAACTACTGAATCTTCATCGTTCACTTCAAAATATTGTGATTAATTTACTTTTGAACCAGTTCAACGACAGATAGTCCAACTGTGTAACATAATGGCTTACATACTGTAACGAACGGTAAGAAAAGTATAAGCCTACCTACATATATCTGAGTTATGATCTGTTTTCCCCCAGTTTGCAACTATTATTCATGACACAATACACACATTTACCTTTGGAATTTCTCGACAGCATACGTTCTCTGTTTCTGTGGCCATAGTCCAACAACTTTGGCTAATACACCTAAAAATAATTAAAACCGCTAATGCTACACAGTAATTACACTAGATACGAGAGAGATAAGAATTAGCTTGTTATTCACCAAACGGCAGCTGTTCAAGTCTTTGACGTACTGCGTGTACGTCAAACTCCAGGTCAGATCCAGGACGTAGGACTCAGCACGACGCACCGTCAGGACGGATAAAAGGTTTATTCAGTGTTCGCTGTTTACCCGAGGACACCACGCACATCCACCATCTCCACTCTAAGGTTGGGCATGCTCAGTATGAGGCATGTCACGAGTTGGGCAAGAGAGGCGCGCGGGTTGGGCGGGGGAGGCCAACTGCTGTCCATTCGGGGGGGTCGAATCTCAGAGTGAGCCGTTTGCTTTTGCAAGGAGGGGGGCCAATCCAAGAAGTGGGTGTTTTTTGGAAAGTGTTATGTTATGGATATTGCACAACGCAAAATTTGAACTGCACCATCATCTGCACCGGCAGCTGGGCTTTCCTCAACTGCCGCAGGAAGTACATCCTCTGCTGGTTCTTCTTGATGATGGAGCTGATGGTCGGCTCCCACTTGCAGTCTTGAGTGATGGTGGTGCCGAGGAAGCGGAAAAAGTCCATGGTGGTGATGGGAGAGTCTGTCAGAGCGGGGGGGCTGAGACTTTCCTGAAGTCCATGATCATCTCCACTGTCTTCATGGCTGGAGGTGCAGCAGTTGGTGTCACAGGGAGAAGAGCAGAGGAGAAAGTACACAGCCCTGTGGAGTTCCTATGCTGATAGTCCGAGTGTCTGAGACATTTTTCTCCAGCTGCATGCACTGCCTCCGGTCCGTCAGGAAGTCAGTGATCAACCTGCAGATGGCTCCCACGGTCTCCCATTCAAGTACTAACCAGGCTCAAAATTGCTTAGCTGATGAGATCAGGCTTTGACAAGCTGATGTGGCTATATTTTTCCTTCTTTGTTTCAGAAAAGTAAACTCATTTACATTTCTGGACTGGAACTTAAATTTGTTGCTTATTTTTTTAATAAAGATTGAAAATCATTAGCATTTAGATCTGATGTCAGTTAATAATAGAACGTGTTATGGTCCACTCCAGTCGCGTCCTTTCCAGCATTTCCCAGTATGTTAAAGGGTTTATGGTTTGGTCTAAAATATGGCTATAGTAATACAGCTTCAATCAAAACATTTTCTTGTTTTAAATTACATTTTTATTATGTTTAATTCATCAGTCTACACTTTCACTGTTCCCTTTTTACAAAGGATTTTGGTACTCACAAAATGTGTTCTTACCTGAACAGTCAGGAGCACTCTTAAGCCTTGCGGTTGCAAGAGGCTTTGGACGTTCAACCACCATAGACTTTACATGTAAACTTACTTTGGACGCCGCAATCCCAACACCCATTTACACAGAAATTCTGCTGTTTTAATATAAGAAAATATTCTTATTCCTACTTTTTGTATTTTTACAAACAATTAAACATTTCTGGATCCTAAAAGTGTTGTCAGCGAGGCATGAGCTGGGGGTCACGAGATGACTTGGAAGATATTGATTTTATAAATATGACAATGTATTTATCATATATTTAATTCAAAACAGTATATTTTAGTCAAATGACTTAATAAGCCACTTAAATGAAGACTATCAGCACTGATTCTACATGTTTTGCAACTTGAAATTATTACAGGCAACAGTTTCATTCAGCAGTGGGGGTCCTGGATTGGTTGCATGGTTATTTTGGGACCCCTAGCCTGAGAAGTTCAGAAACCCGTTATAGAGCAGACCAAAGCCCAATCCGGATGGGATGAATTTGACCTCTGGACCTTATGTGATTGATAGATTACCTTATTACATCTGAGTTTCATGAGACGCATCCGCACAGGATTAAGAAAGTCCGATTTTTACAGAAGATTAAAGACTTCTGTAGGTGGAGACTCAAGCTGTTTTAGTTCAGAGACTTAAAGAGACCACTTTAATAGGCCTATAAAAATGTATAGGAACTTGAAACACCAAACGTATTGTGTGTGGATGCCCCGTGGTCCCGCCCACTTCTCACAGCGCGTTTATAAAAAAACTAAAAAAACGACAAAGTTAGCAAAACAATGCAAGTACACATTAGCATCATCAGCTGTTTCCTATTTACGATGCACGGCACTTGCATTGAGACCCAAAAGTAATATTTTTTCAGTGCATATGGCAGCCAACTCTGTCTAAACCCAACACATTTCATATAGACATGTTAAAACGTGGTGTAGAGGCGCAAAAAAGTTAAATAGAATCAGAATGTCTTTGTTTTCATTGCACAAGTGCACAATGAAATTTCAACTGAAAGAAATAAAAGCAGAGGAAACTGACAAAAAGAACAGAAGTGGTCTCTTGTTCATCCACTCTTTATCCACGCCACAAACGAGTAATTACCAAACGTCTTTTTATGAATGGGGAGGTGCAGTTTAGATTTTATTTATAAAGAAAACATTTTGGGTGACGTCAGCTGCTCACATGGGGGCCCCTGGGAGCTGGACCCCTGCACGGAAACGCAAGTCCGCCACTAACAGAAGCCCGAGCCAGCCCCAAGTGAACTGGTCTGGGGGATCATTTCAGCGTTTGAGCGTTCACCCTCAATGTGAAATCTTTTTTTTTTTCCATCATTTGGAGATCGATACAGTTTTGTGCAAACGTGCAATTGAAAACTCTGCGTGTGAATTCAGTATTCTGTAACGGAATACATTTTCAAATAATTCTTCCCATCACTGGAAATAAATACTGCCAAATTAATATGCACTCCCGCCAAATCCAGGCCAGATAACATTTAAATTACAGCCACGCCTGTTCTCAAGGGACTGCTATTATCTTTGAACCCCGGTGTTTGGTGAAATACAGTAGGTCATTTGTGGGGAATAATTACATTCCAAATGACAGACATGGCCGATCTGCACGTTCTATACTACCTCCGTAATAATTACAAATTGCGTGAGGTCCAGAGGTGAAACGTATCCCTTCCGGATAGGGCTAAAGGTACTTTAACAGCATATTTGTCCAATGACCAGAGGCACCCCCCTGCCACCCCCCCCATGACCAGAGGCACCCCCCTGCCACCCCCCTTATGACCAGAGGCACCCCTCTGCCACCCCCCATGACTAGAGACACACCCCTGTCACACCCCATGACCAGAGGCCAGAGGCACCCTCCTGTCACCTTCATGACCAGAAGCACCACTCTTGAACAAAATGACCTCCATGTCATTTCACTCTCTTGTCTAATCACAAACTATCCTTAATATTGGCAGCTTTCCCCTGTAGCATGCACGTGTTAGCTTTGGCTCCGGGGAACAGAACGTTTGGTGCTGGTGGAGGCTGTGCAGAGGAGCAGCTCAGAACATCAGATCTCACACATCGTCCTCAGTCTCTGCAGCCACACGCATTTAGCGCTCCTGATGTTTACACTGCCAACATCACAGGATTATGTCATAAATATTTACTGCGTTTAGCACAGCGAGCGGCTCAACATCAACAAGCAGATTTTAAACTTTAGAGTATAGAGTTTAAGAAGTGAAGACGGAGGGCGGAGTGAGTGTCAGCAAAAGACTGAATGTAACTTTGAAGTAGATGCACAGGCCCACACAGTCAATGGACATTTTCAGCTACGATATTCTGCAGCGGTTACCTTTTTTCCTCCCATGTTACAACGTGGCTCTCACTGTAGAGCTCAAAACACTTGCTAATGAGTTTTTTAAGTCAGACGTGTCCAAACTAGGGCTGGGCGATGTGTCAAATGTTAGATAAAAAGAATGTTCATCATGTAAAGTTTTATAAAAAACAGTGGCTCATACTGTATGTGGGACATACAAATGGAAAAAAGGGAAAACGCTAGGTTTATTCTGGCTTCATTTAAATGTTAAATGTACAGAGGTGATTTTGAATAGGAATCTTACTGAGCATTTGAGAAAACCTATCTCCTATGGAAAATTGTAATTCAGCTTTTTGAAGTTAAAACTTAAATAATTCTTCTAAGCACTTTTCACAACTATAAGAGACCAGAGCAGAACTTTCCATCACAAACATTAGCATGCTAACAGCCAGCTTCGGAGAGTAACAGACACCATAAAGAGATGCAGACAAAACACAGTGACCTCACTTTCATGTGAAGAGCTGCTTTTACAATGTCTGTGCCGTACTCTTCAAACATGTTTATTTTAAGTTCAATTTGAGCTCAGCGTTGGTGACACAAGCTTAAATTGGTAATCAACCTGGATAAACAGATCAGTGCAGAAGAAAATCAAGGAACTGACTCAGTGTCACATTTCAAAAATAATCTTTAGTTAAGTTAAACGACAAAGTATGGCTACAATTGAACATTTTGACAGTTTCTGTTGAAAATATAGTCAGCCAACTTCTAGCTTGACTGACTCAATTTCAGCAAATAACTCAAATTGGGGAATGACAATGCATATTAATATTTTGAGTTGTATACATTCAAGTGGGAGCCCGACAAATGCCTGAACAAAAATCACCTTTATAGTTCCAACAAGATTAGTGAACAGCTGTCTAAAAGTAGCAAATATGGTCCCAGAGATCACTAAGATTGCTCTTTTCTAAGGTCTGAGTCAGTAGCAGCAGCATTATTAGCAGCAGCAGCAGCAGCAGCAGCAGCAGCAGAGCAGCAGCATTAGCAGAACCATAATGTAGTGTGCGTTTGTGGTTTCCCCTCCCCCTCCGTGTACAGTGTTGGGTCAGCACATGGTAACACCTCCAGGGAACACGAGAAGAAAGCAGGACAAACCCCGAACAAAGAACGCTAAAATGGGCCGTCTCATCCAGGATTCCCCTTGAAGTGGCTCCCGCAGAGATTGGGGAGGAGCCGGGCCCGGAGCAGGGACCACATCAGAGGCTGACCCAGTGAAGGGCTCCCAGGGGACAGGGAACTCTGAGGGACTTTAAGACGCGTGCTTATGTCATTGATTGTTTTTATTGGACTAACTTTGATGATTCCATAAAAAAATCGGTCACAAGATTGTTCTTTGTGGAACAAGGAGGAAAGAAATTCTAAATAAAGATGCCATGTAGTGCAATAAACATTATGGTAATAAGAAGGTGAGCAGGAAAACAGTTGCAAACAGTAACCCTGGGATTCAGACTCGCAGAGTATGTTTTGTTGACATGATTGGTTAGTACTGGAAATGTGTGTATTCTTGGTTCACCAAGAAAGCTAATTGCAGCTTTAACCTGATTTCTTACCAAAAAAAAATAACTGTATGGTCCTCATGGGTAAATTGGACCAATCATTAGTATACTCTGTTTTTGTTTTCTTAGGCAAGACGCTTCAGCCACATTGGTGTGTGAGTGTGATTAGTGGCCAGATGTACGGATGGTGCAGACTGGCTGCCCCACCGATCTTTGTGTCTCTGTGCAAAAAAACATGCATTTGTGGGATCCAGTGAAGTCACAAAGTCACATTTAAATCTATGGATTAAATGAAATAATAAAATAACTAGGTGTAGATTGGACAGTGTCATTGTTTCCCGGTGAAAGCTTTTATGTTGATTGCAAACTAAGCAAAATACAGTCCATAGTGGGCAGATGTTTTCATTTTGGAGCACATTTAAAAGCAATTGTTGGAGAAATGAAACCCTTAGTTTTGTGCTCCTTGGCATTTAACCCACTTTATATTAAGTCTAAACTTAATATCTTTGGTTAAACTTCACCATCTGGTTTGTTCATTCTTCAGTGTGGTCATAAATGTTCATTTCTCTCAAATATGCTTGCGTCTCGTCTGTTCTGCTCATTCCATCTTCTTTTGGAGGCCTGTACTTCCTGCAGGCTGCCCTCACACCTGCTTGGGTTACAGAAGAACTCTTTTACACCAGAAAAATGAGCCAAAGGACAAGTGTGCAACCTGAGCAGACACCTAGGAAGGATGTCCGACAGAGGAACATCGATGGAACTGTCCAGTGTTTAAGAGGTGCTGAGGAGGTGAGTAATACATGATGTCGCTGACATGTACTAACGCTAAAGCAGGACAGCTAAAAGGACAACACAATATACACGTTTCGAGACATAAACATGGAGATAGAGATTGGATTTCTAGTTTTTATTGGCACCAACTCAAAGGATACAGGATCAGGCAGGATGGCGTAGCCTCAGGCAGGAGCGTGCGGTCAGACTTAAACACCCCGAGTTTAGACGGGTGCTGAGTTTTATTTTATAAACACTGCATGACCTTTCTATATGAACTGCGCCTTATGAAGGTTCTGACTACAGCTTTGTGCAGGAATCTGCACTATAAAATAATTAAGCATGTGTAACACTATGACATAATAATGTATAGGGACTTTCAGAGGGCTAAACATCATTACATCATTCATAGACCACTTATACCACGCTCATTCACAAAGTACATTTAACATCTCTTGGTGAAGAAGATTATCAAAGCGTGGTCTGGTGATGCTGGTCAGAGCGCTCGTCGCCTCTGACCTCAGCTCCTGATCTGACCTCAGACACTGTTGACTCACTATCCTGTAGTTAGAGTTTTGGCCTTTAGAAGTCTGGTTATAGTAACACACCACTTCATATAGTATGTTTGTATGTAATGTACTATTTGTATGTCGTAGTAGTAGTAGTAGTAGTAGTAGTATAGTAAATTGCGTCACTTAAAGATTTCCGCATACTCCAGGCTGTTGACTCTGACATTATCTGTGGCGTCTGTGCTCTAAACTACTCCACATGAAAGCTAACGACACACTTCTGTAAGTGTTTGTTCCCTGCCCCTCTTTAGATCTGAAAGTAAACTGTATCTGCTGTGGCCTTTATGTTGTAAAGATGAGAGCTTAGGCAGTATATAATGACGTCAACAACACCAGAGTGCACAAACCCACTTTTCATACAGAGGCTTTAAAGAACGGAACAAGACAGCTGAAACTCTCCTCTAACCTGCACGATTTCTCTGGTAATTGAAGAAAAGTCCTTTTAGAGTGTCAGCACTGATGTTGTGTTTACATATCACAGTTCATATATTAGGCCTAAGGTAATTTAGTATTTTTGTCATTTTAAATAGGAGGTGTGAAAGTGTGATGTTTTAAGCAACCGAGTAGGAGACTGCGTGGTTTGATTGTGGATTTATTTTCATGGTGTTGCTAAAATTTACTCTGGTGTAAAGTATCTTCTTCTGTGAGATTAATTTGTTTACACATGATCCCTGTTTGAAAAAACTAAAAATAGCCTAAACTAAAGTAAACTTGGAGCAAAGAAGTCGAGCATGAGAACAGGATTCAATGAAGCTCACTAACATTTAAAGTGCATATGACAGGTCGGACTGCTAGTTTAACAAAAATGCTAAAGAGCTATACCAATTTTACCCCAGGTTAGTAATTTTTTAAGTTTTTAATTTTACTTCCTGGTTGTAAATGACAACACTAGGAAATTACCAAGAAACCATCCTGCACAGTGCACCAAAACTCCTCTAATTTTATTTGACAAATAAAAATATGTGAACGCCTTTATTTTGTTGAATTAATGTTTCAAGGGTCAAAAAAGTAGTTTATTTTGTGTAATTTATGCATACTCCCTAGTGTGATGTCATCAATTACTTTACTTCCTGTACTGTACTGTACTGTAATTTTCAACATATTTTTCAACTTTTCTTCACAAACATTACCTGATGAATGTAAAACCATAATTTATATTTACAAGCGGTATTAATACACTGAATAAAGTCAAAATTAGAAAATGATAAAAACCTGTCATACGCACTTTAACCCAGCATGACAATTGTTGGCCTTCTGTCTGTCTTATGTCGGTTTTATTTTATATGGCTATTGTATTATTTTGTAATTTGCATGCAGAAAAACTACAGAGGAAGTTTCAGATTGATATATCAAAATCTAAGATTTTTTTTTCCTTTTCAACTGTTGTGGCTCTCCTCACAGTGCTATGTAACATTTAGAATTTTTGTGTATGAATCAAAGTAAAATGGAAGTAAGTACAAAGCTATGGGCGGAGATAGGCGGTAGGTGAAAACAGCAATTCTCTGAAGACTGAAGCCTCAAATTCAGAACGGAATTGATTACTCAAACACGGAGGAAAAGCACAGGTTAAAAGCTAATAAAGTGTATTGTGCATTATACGTCTCCTTTAATTGAAACACACATTAGCTGTTTACAATGGCACCAGCTGCGGCCGTCGTAAACACAGGAGCGAGTGCAGTGATTACAGAGCCACGTTTTTAAATGACACCACATCAGGGAGAGTGACAATTATGTCCAATGAAACCCAAACACTGTGCTAACGGCTGATAGACTCCAGCATATTAGTGTGTGTGCGACGCTGAGGCGGTCCAGACAGTAAATGCCCTCAGAGAATAAAGCTTATGGAAATATGTGCTGATGCAGTGTTCTGTTGAAAAAGGGGAATTATGTGCATCAACAGCTTATGTCGCAAATGGAAGATTTTATAATATCCCATTCTGTGTTTTCCTTGTAAAAAAAAAAAGATCCCTGGTGATTTATATATATATATATATATATATATATATATATATATATATATATATATATATATATATATATATATATATATATATATATATATATATATATATATATATATATATATGTTAGCAGGGTCCCTCACACAGCGTTTAACGTGGACATTTAACACAGATAACAAATACAACCTTTTGTGTGTGTGAACACAGTTTTTCCACGATCACGCTTCTCTTTTATTTTTCACACAGGTGCAGGTCATTCATAATTTTTGGATCCGTTCACGTGACAGAACAAACACATGTCATTGGCTGCAACACAGCATGTGAAATAAACAATACTAATGAGAGCACATCTCTACACCCCCACTTGCTCACATTTTAAGAATCCATTAGTGATAATAAACACAGTCAGGCCTATACACCTTTAACATAAATATTCATATTACATACCAAACAGAAACATTTCAGACTTCAATAACTTTAGTTTGGTTGTTGGTTTTGTTAGCAAATCTGCAACCATCTGATCAGTGGGACAATATTCCAGGTTAATCCTGCCTTCATTTAACATGGATCTCACAAAATGATATTTGATATCCACATGTTTACAGCGTTGTCTGTGCACAGGATTCTTTGCTAAAGCTATAGCTCCTTGGTTGTCCTCAAAAATTTTACATCTATATATGCGTCCATCAAAACACTCTAAGAGCTGCAAATACATACACTCTTGTATGGTCGCAGCCAAAGCCATATACTCTGCCTCGCAGGTGGACAGTGCTACAGTAGGCTGTCTTTTAGTTTTCCAGCAGACTACTGGTCCATCTTTGTTCAGACTAATGCAATAGCCTGTTGTGCTTTTTCGGTCACTCACATCAGCAGCCCAATTAGCGTCACTATAGGCGTACAGCACATTATCATCTCTGTATTTTCTGAAACATAGTACTTTGTCTTGGTTACCTTTTAAATAGCGCAGAGTGTGTTTTACTGTAGTCCATTGTTCAGAAGTTGGTTTTGTGAAATACTGAGACAGTTTACTCACCACAAAACTTAAGTCTGGCCTTGTACACGTTGCCAGATAGATTAAACTACCGACTGCCTCCCTGTATTTTTGGACATCTTCCATCTCCTCAGCATCATCACTGTAGTTCAATTTCTGTTCACAGGGGGTAGCTCTGACTTTACAATTTTGCATATCAAATCTGTCCAGTATTTTGTCAACATACTTGTGCTGTGACATCTTGATATAATCATCGGTTTGCTCAAAATCAATGCCCAGAAAGTGTGTTAATCTTCCTAAATCTTTCATGCTAAATTTGGTTTTGAGCATTTCTTTGACACGTATCAGAATGTCTTCATCATCAGTGGCAATAATTAGATCATCAACCCAAATGATTATATACACTCTTTCATTGTTATTTACTCTGCTATACACACAATGATCAGCTGGGTTTTGCACAAAGTCATTTTCACACAGGTAGTCATGTAACATTTTGTTCCAGTTGCGCCCTGATTGTTTTAGCCCATACAGGGACTTCTCTAATTTACACACCAGTCTGTCATTTTGTTTGTCTTTCTGATCAGGCTTCACCTCGTAACCTTCAGGCTGTTCAATGTAAATGTCACATTCAATAGGTGCATGTAAATAGGCTGTTTTCACATCCATCTGGTGGACTATTAGATTCTCCTGAGCTGCTTTTGTACCAGCACCCTGATGCTGGTCATGCTTGCAGTGGGAGAAAACGTCTCCTCATAGTTCACGCCTTTCTTCTGACTGTACCCTTTGGCAACATATCGGGCCTTGTATTTATTTGATCCATCAGAGTTCTTTTTTGAGTGCATAGACCCATCTACCCCCACTACATCTTTGCCCTGTGGTAAGGTGGTCAGGGTAAACGTTACATTGTCTGTTAATGATTGCATTTTCTTCATCCATTGCACTAACCCACTCTCTTGCATCTGGTGATGTTACAGCCTCTTTATAGGTTTGAGGTATGTTACACAAAAGTCTGTAACAATAGTCTATATTAGTTAGGTCATCCTCAAAACCGCAAAACATAGTCACCAAAATAATCAGGCTTCTTCCTCTGTCTTTCAGGATATCGCCTTTGGTCAGGAAGTTTTTCATCACTTTCTATTTGTGATTGGTCCAGTTTATTGTTCACGGTTTGCATTTGATTATCATTCTGCTCTATGACCTCTTGTTTTTCAGCTATATGTGGACAAACAGGTGGCGTTTTAACTGCCTGTCTGTTGCCTACAAAATCTTCCACATCAGCATCCAGCACTTCTGCATTTGTTCTGGAGACAAACTCCACAAGTCTGTGTTTTTGCACTTTTCCATTGCTGGGATAGTACACAAAATAGGCCGGACTATTCTTGTCATATCCAACGAAAAGTCCTCTCTCACTCCTGGAATCCAACTTTCCTTTTTGATGTTTGTACGCATAACACAACTGACCAAACTTCTGCATCCTGGACACATTAGGCTGTCTGCCAGTCAGCATGTAGAAAGGAGTCTGTTTAGTACGATTGCTGAAGCATCTATTCCTCACTACAGCAGCTGTCTGGACAGCATAGGTCCATAACATCTTTGGTAGCCCACTCTGAATGAGCATACACCTGGCCATGTCAAACAGAGTTCTCCAGTTGCGTTCAGCAGTTCCATTTTGATGTGGAGAGTATGGGGCTGAGGTCTCATGCCTAATACTACTCTGGCACATTAATGCCTGGTACTCCTTCCCAGTGTACTCAGTACCATTATCGGACCTCATACACTTAACCCGCCCATAAGGGGCCATGTCGGCTAGAAACTTTTCCGTAGCCTGCACTGTGTCACTTTTACTTTTCAGGAAGTACACAAACACTGCACTTGAATAATCATCTATGAAGGACAGTGCATATTTATGACCTTCTCTGGACATAGGGTCAATAGGACCAGCTAAATCGGTGTGCACCATTTCCAGCGGTGCTTTGGCTCTGGCATCTGGTCCTCTGTTCCTTGTTTGGATAAACTTCCCCTGAGTACAGATTTCACAATTTGGTATTGTTTTATATCTCTCATTTTTAATCTCCATACCTCAACAACATGTCTTAGCTTCTTTATATCTGCATAATTGCAATGTCCTAGAATTTCATGCCAGGTCTGCAAATCATGGCATTTGTTACATTGGTCATCACACTCACTGTCTAAGGTGTGCAGATAGTACAGTTTGTTGTGTACGTGTATGGGGAACTCGGTACCGTCTTTATGCAGCAGAACATTCTTCCTCTCTCTAAAGATCACCGTGGCGCCACAGGAGGTGGCAGCTTTCACAGAGAAGATATCTTGAGGATATGTTGGGATGTAGAGGGCGCTCCTCAACGTTGTCTTAAAAAGACGCCCTCTGCTGTCATCAGCCACACCTCCGCATCACCTCTCTGTTTGGCGACCCCGCTGCTCCTTGTGCCATCCGCCAGTTCCACGCAGTGCGCCCGGCCTGAAACTGGCATCAAACCTCTTGAACTTTGCGAAGTCTGTGATGATATGTGAGGTTGCACCGCATCCACCATCAAACCCCTGTTCTTGACGACTGGCACCTTCATCTCCACGTCGCTTATCCGGAAAGCATATTCCTTGGTCGACGTGTCGGACAGCCCCCGTGCGTTATCCCGCTGTTTCCTTCGTCTGCACGTTGAGTTGTTGTGTGTTGTACTTTTACAGAGATTGCACCACTGTTTACGTGGACAGGCTCTGGCTATGTGGCCTCTGGTGCCGCACCTGTAACAGGCAATGTCTAAATTGGCGCTATCTGTTGCGCTCTCCCGTGCGAGTCTTGTGCCAAACCGCGCTTTCGCTTTCATTATATTATCTTCAGACGCAGCTCTGCGCATATTCTCAATGTCCTCATAACTCCGCAGCTTTGTCTTAAACTCAGAAAAAGTCATTTTATCTTCGCTTTGTGAAATATGTATGGCAAACGGCTTAAATGTCTCTGGCAGCCCCTTCAGCACCATCGCTATTAGAAGTCCGTCACTGAGCGCCTCACCCGCACTTCTTAAAGCGGTGATCGCGGTCTCTGCTCTAATGACAAATTCAGTGACATTCTCCATCGGCGACTTCTGTAGTGACGTTAACTGTGTGTACAAGTTAATTACTCTGGGCTTCCCTTTGCCAGCATAATATTCCCGGAGAATCTTTAGCGCCGCGCGCCCGTCATCCGCAGCGTCGCGCATCACCAGCGACAGGCTCTTGTCATCCAAAAATTGAATGAGCTCCGCGTACGCCTCGGCATTCTTCTCCTCATCCTCTTCATCGTCTGGACCGGGGTGGTTCAGAATAGTGTCCTTCAAACCCTGGAGACAGAGGTGGCCCAAAAACTTTGTCTCCCACAACTCGTATCCTTTCTCGTCACCATCAAATACAAGTCTGCCCCACCGGCTTGGTGTCATGTCTTTTTCTTTTCTGCTCATTCTTGCAGTCTTCTTGCAGTGGCCAAACTCAGGTGCACGCTTTCACCGTCGCGACATTCACCTTCCACCGCTCATCAAACTGTGTCAAAATACTCTGGGCCCATAACCTGTTAGCAGGGTCCCTCACACAGCGTTTAACGTGGACATTTAACACAGATAACAAATACAACCTTTTGTGTGTGTGAACACAGTTTTTCCACGATCACGCTTCTCTTTTATTTTTCACACAGGTGCAGGTCATTCATAATTTTTGGATCCGTTCACGTGACAGAACAAACACATGTCATTGGCTGCAACACAGCATGTGAAATAAACAATACTAATGAGAGCACATCTCTACAATATATATACACATTGTCTCTCTGTGTCAGCCCTGCGACGAGTTGGCCACTGTCCAGGGTGTACCCCGCCTAAGGCCCAAAGTCACTGGGATAGGCTCCAGTCACCCGCGACCCCTAACGGGAATAAGCGGTAGAAAATGAATGAATGAATGAATGAATATATATACATATATATACATATATATATACATATATATATATATAAACAATCATCAGCCAGGGATTTGTTCTTGTCTTTGAGCTGGACTTGCCTTACTCGCTGGAGGTATTTGGCTGTTGCTGCTTTCCTTGTTGCTTCTTCGAGGTTGCCGTTTGCCTGTGGTATTCCAAGGTATTTGTACCAATCCTCAGTGTCTGCTATTGTTCCCTCTGGGAGTGAGACCCCTTCTGTGTGGACTACCTTCCCTCTCTTTGTTACCATCCGACTGCACTTTTCCAGCCTGAATGACATCCCACTGTCAGTGCTGTAGATCCTGGTCGTGTGGATCAGTGAGTCGATGTCTCGCTCACTCTTAGCATACAGCTTGATGTCATCCATGTAGAGGAGGTGACTGACGGTGGCCCCATTCCTGAGCCGGTATCCATAGCCAGTCTTGTTGATTATCTGGCTGAGGGGGTTCAGACCTATACAGAACAGCAGTGGGGACAGTGCATCTCCTTGGTATATGCCACATCTGATGGACACTTGTGCAAGTGGCTTACCATTGGCCTCGAGGGTGGTCTTCCACAGCTTCATTGAGCTTGCTATGAAGGCCCTTAGCGTCCTATTGATGTTGTACATCTCCAAGCACTCAGTGATCCATGTGTGTGGCATTGAGTCGTAGGTTTTCTTGTAATCAATCCAGGCAGTGCACAGGTTGGTGTGTCGGGTTCTGCAGTCTTGGGCGACTGTTCTGTCAGCCAGGAGTTGGTGTTTGGCTCCTCTGGTGTCTTTGCCTATGCCCTTCTGTGCTTTGCTCATGTATTGATCCATGTGCCCACTTATCTTAGCCACGAGGATGCCTTACATGAGCTTCCATGCTGTGGAGAGACAGGTTATTGGCCGTTGGATGGGACTGTACCCTTCATGATAAGGATCATACGCCCTTCAATTAGCCATTCAGGGTGGGTCCCAGCCCTCAGCAGCTGGTTCATTTGTGCTGCTAGGCGCTCATGGAATGCAGTGAGTTTCTGTAGCCAGTTGGCATGGATCATGTCTGGGCCTGGAGCTGTCCAGTTTTTCATGCCTGAGACTCTTTCTTGGATATCTGCCACTGTGATGGTGACTGGATTCTGTTCAGGGAGTTTGTTGTTGTCCTCTCTCAGCGCCACGAGACACTTTACATCGCTGTTGTGTGATGCCTTGATTTTATATATTTTTCCTGATGTTGCCATCACTTGTCAACCACAAGGGCCTTCCTTGCTGTTTATCCACACCCTGCAGGTCTGTGCTGGATTGTCTCTGGAGCTACACCGTGGGTGTTGTCTGGTGTAGTAAATCTAGGCCTCTATCGCTCTGATGCTCAGGGCCTGTTCCTGTGCAGCCATGATGAGCCTCTGTCCTTCAGTCCGGCCCGCTCGAGCCACTGGTAGGATTTCTTGTTATCAGCCACTTCATTTATGTTACCGGGGTCCATCCCATGTAGGGGCTTGTCATGTATATGTGCATGTATATGTATATGTTTATGTGCAGATTGTCTTTGACATGTTCTATTTTGTGTGTCTACATAACATTTCTATGCTGTATCCCTCAGGGTCTTAATGCAGTGATGTGGAAACTGTTGTAAGGTTTAAAGCTCTTTTAAGATGATTTTAAATATTCATCCATTCATCTTCTGCCACTTGTTTCCATTATAAGTGAAGGGTGACTGGAGCCTTTCCCAGAGACTTTGGCCCTCAACTCATCCTGTTGAGATTTATTGAGATAATTTTTGAGTTCATATAAAATGAAAGGTCTGTAAAAGTTGTTTTAAATAATGGTCCAAAAAATGAAATGTTGATCCGCTTCGCTTATCTCCTTGGACGTTACTCAGAATGTTTCAAAATCTGTCTCCATAAAAAATAGTTACAGGTCAGATCTGTAGAGTGGCGACTCCGCTCACTGTAAGAATGGAGTGAAGTAATCACACCTTCATGAGAGTGTACCCTCCACCAGAACTGTCACATGGCTAGAGTATGAAAAAAAAAATCTAAATAAAAAAACTCTGAACATTTGTGTTTGTGTTTGTGTTTGTGTTTGTTTCTAATATTACAAGTTTCTCCTGGCTCTATACATTTTTTTCAGGTTTTTTTATTCCAAATATGTGCAATTTTGGTCAGTTGTACATATAAAAGACATTTTATATGAAAACATTACTCAATAAAAGTAAACTACAGGTTTAAAATGATATCTGTTAAGGTCTAATCGATTCACCTGCAGCGTCACATCTCAAGGTTTCAACATGATTTATAATTTCCGTTGAACATGTAATAGTTTTGAGTGAGGTTTTGTGTTGTATCTGACTGTCCTGGAAGCGGTGTCCCGGCGTTCACTCTGGGCAGGTTTAGCAGCAGCGTGAGGACCCCAGCTCTGCTCCTCCCACATGGCTCCACGGCGATGGGCCCAAGCACCACCTGTTCACACACAACACATGAGACAGAAAGAGACATCTCTTTGTCAGGATAAAGGTTAGCAAGGCCCGTTAGAGCTCTGTGGGGCCCGTGTAGAGTGCTGTTTAGGGGGTCTGTACCTTGATGTTCATCAGTCACATACATTTTAAATGTTAAAGTATAAGTCAAATACAGTATAAGAAAGCAAAAAACGAGTCCATCGAGGGACTTCATGTCATCAACTGTTCTCTGATTTTTCTGTTCCTCTCTGTACACTGTAGGCACATGAGACCGACACACGCCTGGACGGTCTGTGACAGCTCCATGAGACGAACCAGCAGCTGCACCAGGAGCAGAGGGAGCGCAGTGAGTGAGCCTCCCCAGGATCAGAGGCTCACGCTGGGGTCGGCAGAGTGAGTGACAGCCTGAACAC
>CM033634.1:35342360-35458818 GCA_019453435.1 Rhinogobius similis | reverse complement strand
AATTAAATGAAGAGATTTACAATAGAAAAGTAGCATATTCTCTGCTTCGCCTTAATACGACATTCTCCCATGAGGGAGGAAAAGACTGGAAAAGTATTAGCTAGACAGGTTAAGAAACAGGACTTTTCAAATAGCATTCCGGCTATTAAACAGGGAAATAATCTGGTCACATCTATTACAGAAATAAATAGGGTATTCAAAGACTCATTTATAAACACTCCTATACACTTCCCCACAGTTTCTGAAAAATGGAAGTCAAAAAGAAGGTGTGAGCTTTTCCCTGTCCAGACTGAATTTGCCTACGATTGCTCTCGGAACATGTGGGAATGGCTTGAGTGGGTCCAGTGCAACTGAGGTTGAAATCAGAAAGTCGGTCTCCTTAATGAAAGTGGGGAAATCCCTGGTTAGTGATGATGGTGTTGCCTGGGCAGAGTATTATAAAACATACATAGACATTCTTGCTCCAGTCCTTACAAAAGTATATGAAGAAAGCTTTTGTTAGAGGGCCAACTTCCCAAGGCCACATATTTTCGAATAGAAGCATTGATCTCTTTGATACCAAAGAAGGATAAGGATAATACAGAACCAGCAAATTATAGAATTCCGATTAGTCTATTGAATTTAGATTGTAAAATACTTACTAAAATATTGGCCTTTGCGTTTACAACGGAAGTTCTTGGCACCATTAATATACTATCCAAATCAGACGGGCTTCATGAAGAAAACCGCGCTTCTTCAAATCAGGCATAATATCCTGGAAATTGTTGCATTTAATGTGGCTGTGCCAGTCCAGGGATCGAATAATAGCCAGCCTTCTCCCTGGGATGCGGAGAAGGCTTTTGATAAAGTTGAATGGGGTTTTCTTTCTCGGCTTTGTCACACTTTGGATTTGGTCCGCATTTTATAAATTGGGTTAAATTACTGTATAAGGAACCTAAGGCAGCAGTAATATCTAATGGGGCTGTTTCTCTTTCTTTGGATTATCACGGGAGCCCGCCAAGGTTGTTCTCTGAGCCTCTTCTGTTCCTCTCATTTTTATCGAGGCGTTAGCAGTGGTATTAGATCAAACAAGAATATTAAAGGGGTGTTTGCTGGGCCAACAAGAAAACAAGCTGCTTCTTTATGCAGGATGATATTTTAGCTATAGTTACGGATCCACTTTGCTTCACTTACTGCATCTGATGGATGCTATAGGTTTGTTTTCTGGGGTGTCTGGGGTATACCATTAATTGGGACAAGTCTGAAGCAATGCCAATGTCTTCTCAGTAAGTTTCCCACATATGGTAGACAGATTTAAATTCAAATGTGGATACCAAAAGGAATGAAGTATCTGGGGATTAGACCTTTCAGTCAAGATATAGAGGAGATACCCCAGCTTAACACTTCTTGACCCAGTGTTGCTCAAAAATTAAGACAAGTTTAGAAAATGGCAAAAACTTAATATTTCGCTGTGGGGAAAGATAAATATTATAAAAATGACTTCATAGCCCCTCAGTTTAACTATGTGCTTATGATGCTTCCAATTAGAATAATATCACCTACCATCTTTCTTCAAACAAACAATATGAAAAATTTAATCAAACAATTTTATGGGATGGCAAAAGAGCCAGAATTAAATTAAGTAAATTGTATGCTCCTAGAGAGAAGAGGTGGACTGGGACCTGCCCGACCCCAATCTGTATCACCTGTAACCATTTGAAATGGCTAAGTTAGCGAAATATTGGGGATCAGACAGTGGGTAGACAGGAATGGTTGAGTTTAGAAAAGGAGATTTGTGCTCCGCTTTGATCCTAAACATAAGCTTTCTCAGAAAACGCCTCGACAAATCCAGTTCTTATTCATTCTGGACAGGTTTGGATGAATATACATAAAATGCTGAAGATGACACATTCTGTTCAAGGGTATGCTTGTCTTTGGAATAACCCATCTATACTTATTGGTAAAAAAACAGTGTTTTGGGGACACTGGCAATCTCGTGGTATAAATACTATTGGAGATTTGTATAAAGATGGGCATTTTATGTCGATTCGGACCTTGTTCGCTCATTCAAATTGGAGGAATGGGAATTTTTGGAGATATTTGCAAATGAGGCACTGTGTGACTTCCAAATTTAGGAAGGTGGTGGAAATGCCATCTTGGATTTCTTAAAGGCACCTCGGGATCGCCACACTGCGTCTCAGTTCTATATGTTGGTGAACAACAGTCGAAGTGGAGATTCCACAAACATCAAACTTTTATGGCAAAGAGATTTGTTAGATAGAGATTCCAAATGAGAAATGGTTGATGATATTGTCAGAGAATGGGAAATATGTGATGGAAGCAAGAAGTAAATGTATTCAGTATAAGGTTTTACATAGATATTATCACACTCCAACCAGATTACATAGTATGAAACTTATGCCTGATAACTTTTGTTGGAAATGTAAAATTGAGGTTGGGACATATCTACACTGTTTTTGGGAGTGTTCTTCCATAACTCCATTCTGGACCAAAGTTGTGACGGTTCTGAGTGGTTGGTCGGGCTTGGACATTCCTCTGACTCCGGAACTGTGTTTATTGGGGGATCGGTCTCAAATACCATCTGTATCTAAACATGTTTTCTCTGTCTTCATGGTTGGATTCATAACAGTATCAAGGATTATCCTGAGGCACTGGAAGACTACTGTACGCCCAGAGCTGAAAGACTGGATTGGGGCAATGTCAGAGACAGCTTCGTATGAATCTATGCTTGATAAGCTCAAGGACAATACAGAATATAAAGACACTGACTGGAACAGTCTTTGGAACTATTTAAAGGTGCAGGATAGTCTCACCCGAGGCACAATAGCGAAAACCTAAAATATAACTGGATTCTGGATTTCCTGTTTTCGTTGCAGCAATTCATTCGGATGTATTATCTTATACCATGTAAATATTTTGGAATAGGGGAGGGGTGCACACCAGCCTTTTGTTTTGTTTTGTTCTGTTTTTTGAAAAAGCATTAAAATTAATAAAAACTTTAATAACAAAAAAAAAAAAAGGAGTAGTTGTGTCTTTGAGGAGGAATTGGCCTCTGAGGCTCACTTGACCTTTTCCAGTCCTTCCAGTCCAGCTGGCGCTCCTGCAGGTAGGCCTCCATCTGCAGCACCCAGTGCGGCTGAGGTCCAGGAACAGGGGCACAGACTCCACCACCACCTACGGGACAAGAGGGGCGGGGTTAGGGCTCAGCTCTGGGATCTCAGCAGAAGAGCTGAGCCGAGGACGCTTAGGACAAGGCCGAGCGAGCAGAGCAGAAGAGTAACGCTTGAGAGCCTGACGAGCACGACAAGGAGTGTTGAAGTCAGGAAGCATAGAGTCAGGAAGAGGAATGATCTGAAGGCCCCTGGCAGGAGGAGCAGAGGAGAGCTTAGGGGCCTTCAGTGGAGCAGAGTGGGGCTGAGCAGGAGCAGAGCAGGAGCAGAGCAGGAGCAGAGCAGGAGCAGAGCAGGAGCAGAGCGGGGCTGGGCCTCCTTGTCTAAACCAGCACAAGAGTGAACAGGCCAGCTGACAGGTTTGCTGGGGCCCAGGACAGGAAGGGTTCACCAAACCAAGTGTTCCTTGCTTTTATTTATATAATTTATTTTAAAAACAAAATAAACTGTATTAAGATAACAATTCTAAATTCTCAAAATGAAATCAGTAGAAACAGTGTGCAACAGGCACACATTTGATCCATGGGATCTCCAACAAAACTGTTCCACTGATCAAATCTCCTCATAAAGCAATAAATCTACTTCAAACCCAATCTCCAGTGTTTCTCCTACTCCTTATAAACATGAAAAACAAAAAAGAAAAATCTCTCTCCTCTCTCTGTTCTCTCTATCTGTGCATCACTCAAGGGTTTTTGGCCTGACTTTATTGAACACCTCTAAAATGCACACATAGAGCATTATAGAGATTATTCCAGTCCATGCACTCTCCCATTTCCAACAACAGGGGGAGACAGAGGAGAGGGAGACAGAGGAGAGGGAGACAGAGGAGGGGGAGACAGAGGAGAGGGAGACAGAGGAGAGGGAGACAGAGGAGAGGGAGACAGAGGAGAGGGAGAAAGAGGAGAGGGAGACAGAGGAGAGGGAGACAGAGGAGAGGGAGAAAGAGGAGGGGGAGACAGAGGAGGGGGAGACAGAGGAGGGGGAGACAGAGGAGAGGGGAGACAGAGGAGGGGGAGACAGAGGAGGGGGAGACAGAGGAGAGGGAGAAAGAGGAGAGGGGAGACAGAGGAGGGGGAGACAGAGGAGAGGGAGACAGAGGAGAGGGAGAAAGAGGAGAGGGGAGACAGAGGAGAGGGAGAAAGAGGAGAGGGGAGACAGGGATACTGCAATAGGACAGACTGGCCTCCGGACAGACTCAGCCTGTGCCCCGGTGAATTTAGTTTAGTCCTGGTTTAGTCCTAGTTTACTCCTCGTCTAGTCCTGGTTTAGTCCTGGTCTAGTCCTGGTTTAGTCCTAGTTTAGTCCTGGTCTAGTCCTGGTCTAGTCTTGGTTTAGACCTGGTCTTGGCCTAGTCCTGGTTCAGTCCTAGTTTAGTCCTGGTCTAGTCCTGGTTTAGTCCTGGTCCAGTACTGGTTTAGTCCTGGTCTAGTCTTGGTTTAGACCTGGTCTTGGCCTAGTCTTGGTTCAGTCCTAGTTTAGTCCTGGTCTAGTCCTGGTTTAGTCCTGGTCCAGTACTGGTTTAGTCCTGGTTTAGTACTGGTCTGGTCTTGGTTTAGTCCTGGTCTAGTCTTGGTTTACTCCTGGTCTAGTCCTGGTTTAGTCCTGGTCTAGTCCTGGTCTAGTCCTGGTTTAGTCCTGGTCTTGGGTACATTTGGTCCCGTCCGGGGAGGTGCTTTATATGACTCTGTCCTGGGTCAAATGGAAAGCTGCTGAGTCTGAGCCTGTTTACTTTTGGCCTGTTTTGGTTCTTGTGTTTATTTCTTGTTCTGTTTTGTTCAATGTCTTTTTTTGTCCTGTTTTCTGCAGCACATCCATAAGTTCATATTGGCTCACTCCCATTTTTATCCCTATAAAAACACAATTATACAATGTACTTGGAAGAAGGAAAACTGATACAATTCATATTTTGATGACAAACCTGTATTTTATATGAGGACATGGATATCAGCCTCCTACTCCTCCTCTCTATCTCTCCACTGTCAAAAGTTCCATCTCACTGGAAGAACAACAGACAAATAAATCCACTGTACTTTTGTATAAACAGATAAACTTATGTTATACCTGCACTGTATGGTGTTTGTTTGTGTAACTTTCAGTACTTTTTCCCTCCTGTTACTCTTTTCTAGGGTCACGTCACCTGGTGTTGGAAAATAATAAAGAAAAAACGTCAATCTGTGTGAATTGAATACTCACCATTTTTCTCCAAGTTAAATTTTATCCCAAACAGCAGCGCATTACAAAGAATTACAGAAACCATTTAGGACACAATCTATTCTAATGTAGGCACTAAAATATCTCCATGCTCGGGACCCATGTGCCTCCAGGACCTGTGCATCTCTGAGTGTCTTTTGGTATTTTTTGTGACTTTGATTCACACCAACATAGATCAGTCAGACTATTAACATAATAATTATACACAAACTAAATAAACACACATTTCCATGCTCTACAAAATACCGCATGACCCTTGACCTGGATGCCGTCTCCGTGGATTCCCAGCTCCTCTTCTGCTCCTTCAAAGAAGACAAAGAGAGAAAGGATCAGGTTCTTAAAAATAAAAGGAGTAGTTGTGTCTTTGAGGAGGAATTGGCCTCTGAGGCTCACTTGACCTTTTCCAGTCCTTCCAGTCCAGCTGGCGCTCCTGCAGGTAGGCCTCCATCTGCAGCACCCAGTCCGGCTTAGGTCCAGGGAACAGGGGCACAGACTCCACCACCACCTACGGGACAAGAGGGGCGGGGTTAGGGCTCAGCTCTGGGATCTCAGCAGAAGAGCTGAGCCGAGGACGCTTAGGACAAGGGCGAGCGAGCAGAGCAGAAGAGTAACGCTTGAGAGCCTGACGAGCACGACAAGGAGTGTTGAAGTCAGGAAGCATAGAGTCAGGAAGAGGAATGATCTGAAGGCCCCTGGCAGGAGGAGCAGAGGAGAGCTTAGGGGCCTTCAGTGGAGCAGAGTGGGGCTGAGCAGGAGCAGAGCAGGAGCAGAGCAGGAGCAGAGCGGGGCTGGGCCTCCTTGTCTAAACCAGCACAAGAGTGAACAGGCCAGCTGACAGGTTTGCTGGGGCCCAGGACAGGAAGGGTTCACCAAACCAAGTGTTCCTTGCTTTTATTTATATAATTTATTTTAAAAACAAAATAAACTGTATTAAGATAACAATTCTAAATTCTCAAAATGAAATCAGTAGAAACAGTGTGCAACAGGCACACATTTGATCCATGGGATCTCCAACAAAACTGTTCCACTGATCAAATCTCCTCATAAAGCAATAAATCTACTTCAAACCCAATCTCCAGTGTTTCTCCTACTCCTTATAAACATGAAAAACAAAAAAGAAAAATCTCTCTCCTCTCTCTGTTCTCTCTATCTGTGCATCACTCAAGGGTTTTTGGCCTGACTTTATTGAACACCTCTAAAATGCACACATAGAGCATTATAGAGATTATTCCAGTCCATGCACTCTCCCATTTCCAACAACAGGGGGAGACAGAGGAGAGGGAGACAGAGGAGAGGGAGAAAGAGGAGAGGGGAGACAGAGGAGGGGGAGACAGAGGAGAGGGAGACAGAGGAGAGGGAGACAGAGGAGAGGGAGACAGAGGAGAGGGAGACAGAGGAGAGGGAGAAAGAGGAGAGGGGAGACAGAGGAGAGGGAGAAAGAGGAGAGGGGAGACAGGGATACTGCAATAGGACAGACTGGCCTCCGGACAGACTCAGCCTGTGCCCCGGTGAATTTAGTTTAGTCCTGGTTTAGTCCTAGTTTACTCCTCGTCTAGTCCTGGTTTAGTCCTGGTCTAGTCCTGGTTTAGTCCTAGTTTAGTCCTGGTCTAGTCCTGGTCTAGTCTTGGTTTAGACCTGGTCTTGGCCTAGTCCTGGTTCAGTCCTAGTTTAGTCCTGGTCTAGTCCTGGTTTAGTCCTGGTCCAGTACTGGTTTAGTCCTGGTCTAGTCTTGGTTTAGACCTGGTCTTGGCCTAGTCTTGGTTCAGTCCTAGTTTAGTCCTGGTCCAGTACTGGTTTAGTCCTGGTTTAGTACTGGTCTGGTCTTGGTTTAGTCCTGGTCTAGTCTTGGTTTACTCCTGGTCTAGTCCTGGTTTAGTCCTGGTCTAGTCCTGGTCTAGTCCTGGTTTAGTCCTGGTCTTGGGTACATTTGGTCCCGTCCGGGGAGGTGCTTTATATGACTCTGTCCTGGGTCAAATGGAAAGCTGCTGAGTCTGAGCCTGTTTACTTTTGGCCTGTTTTGGTTCTTGTGTTTATTTCTTGTTCTGTTTTGTTCAATGTCTTTTTTTGTCCTGTTTTCTGCAGCACATCCATAAGTTCATATTGGCTCACTCCCATTTTTATCCCTATAAAAACACAATTATACAATGTACTTGGAAGAAGGAAAACTGATACAATTCATATTTTGATGACAAACCTGTATTTTATATGAGGACATGGATATCAGCCTCCTACTCCTCCTCTCTATCTCTCCACTGTCAAAAGTTCCATCTCACTGGAAGAACAACAGACAAATAAATCCACTGTACTTTTGTATAAACAGATAAACTTATGTTATACCTGCACTGTATGGTGTTTGTTTGTGTAACTTTCAGTACTTTTTCCCTCCTGTTACTCTTTTCTAGGGTCACGTCACCTGGTGTTGGAAAATAATAAAGAAAAAACGTCAATCTGTGTGAATTGAATACTCACCATTTTTCTCCAAGTTAAATTTTATCCCAAACAGCAGCGCATTACAAAGAATTACAGAAACCATTTAGGACACAATCTATTCTAATGTTAGCACTAAAATATCTCCATGCTCGGGACCCATGTGCCTCCAGGACCTGTGCATCTCTGAGTGTCTTTTGGTATTTTTTGTGACTTTGATTCACACCAACATAGATCAGTCAGACTATTAACATAATAATTATACACAAACTAAATAAACACACATTTCCATGCTCTACAAAATACCGCATGACCCTTGACCTGGATGCCGTCTCCGTGGATTCCCAGCTCCTCTTCTGCTCCTTCAAAGAAAAACAAAGAGAGAAAGGATCAGGTTCTTAAAAATAAAAGGAGTAGTTGTGTCTTTGAGGAGGAATTGGCCTCTGAGGCTCACTTGACCTTTTCCAGTCCTTCCAGTCCAGCTGGCGCTCCTGCAGGTAGGCCTCCATCTGCAGCACCCAGTCCGGCTTAGGTCCAGGGAACAGGGGCACAGACTCCACCACCACCTACGGGACAAGAGGGGCGGGGTTAGGGCTCAGCTCTGGGATCTCAGCAGAAGAGCTGAGCCGAGGACGCTAGGACAAGGGCGAGCGAGCAGAGCAGAAGAGTAACGCTTGAGAGCCTGACGAGCACGACAAGGAGTGTTGAAGTCAGGAAGCATAGAGTCAGGAAGAGGAATGATCTGAAGGCCCCTGGCAGGAGGAGCAGAGGAGAGCTTAGGGGCCTTCAGTGGAGCAGAGTGGGGCTGAGCAGGAGCAGAGCAGGAGCAGAGCAGGAGCAGAGCGGGGCTGGGCCTCCTTGTCTAAACCAGCACAAGAGTGAACAGGCCAGCTGACAGGTTTGCTGGGGCCCAGGACAGGAAGGGTTCACCAAACCAAGTGTTCCTTGCTTTTATTTATATAATTTATTTTAAAAACAAAATAAACTGTATTAAGATAACAATTCTAAATTCTCAAAATGAAATCAGTAGAAACAGTGTGCAACAGGCACACATTTGATCCATGGGATCTCCAACAAAACTGTTCCACTGATCAAATCTCCTCATAAAGCAATAAATCTACTTCAAACCCAATCTCCAGTGTTTCTCCTACTCCTTATAAACATGAAAAACAAAAAAGAAAAATCTCTCTCCTCTCTCTGTTCTCTCTATCTGTGCATCACTCAAGGGTTTTTGGCCTGACTTTATTGAACACCTCTAAAATGCACACATAGAGCATTATAGAGATTATTCCAGTCCATGCACTCTCCCATTTCCAACAACAGGGGGAGACAGAGGAGAGGGAGACAGAGGAGAGGGAGAAAGAGGAGAGGGGAGACAGAGGAGGGGGAGACAGAGGAGAGGGAGACAGAGGAGAGGGGAGACAGAGGAGAGGGAGAAAGAGGAGAGGGGAGACAGAGGAGAGGGAGAAAGAGGAGAGGGGAGACAGAGGAGAGGGAGAAAGAGGAGAGGGGAGACAGGGATACTGCAATAGGACAGACTGGCCTCCGGACAGACTCAGCCTGTGCCCCGGTGAATTTAGTTTAGTCCTGGTTTAGTCCTAGTTTACTCCTCGTCTAGTCCTGGTTTAGTCCTGGTCTAGTCCTGGTTTAGTCCTAGTTTAGTCCTGGTCTAGTCCTGGTCTAGTCTTGGTTTAGACCTGGTCTTGGCCTAGTCCTGGTTCAGTCCTAGTTTAGTCCTGGTCTAGTCCTGGTTTAGTCCTGGTCCAGTACTGGTTTAGTCCTGGTCTAGTCTTGGTTTAGACCTGGTCTTGGCCTAGTCTTGGTTCAGTCCTAGTTTAGTCCTGGTCCAGTACTGGTTTAGTCCTGGTTTAGTACTGGTCTGGTCTTGGTTTAGTCCTGGTCTAGTCTTGGTTTACTCCTGGTCTAGTCCTGGTTTAGTCCTGGTCTAGTCCTGGTCTAGTCCTGGTTTAGTCCTGGTCTTGGGTACATTTGGTCCCGTCCGGGGAGGTGCTTTATATGACTCTGTCCTGGGTCAAATGGAAAGCTGCTGAGTCTGAGCCTGTTTACTTTTGGCCTGTTTTGGTTCTTGTGTTTATTTCTTGTTCTGTTTTGTTCAATGTCTTTTTTTGTCCTGTTTTCTGCAGCACATCCATAAGTTCATATTGGCTCACTCCCATTTTTATCCCTATAAAAACACAATTATACAATGTACTTGGAAGAAGGAAAACTGATACAATTCATATTTTGATGACAAACCTGTATTTTATATGAGGACATGGATATCAGCCTCCTACTCCTCCTCTCTATCTCTCCACTGTCAAAAGTTCCATCTCACTGGAAGAACAACAGACAAATAAATCCACTGTACTTTTGTATAAACAGATAAACTTATGTTATACCTGCACTGTATGGTGTTTGTTTGTGTAACTTTCAGTACTTTTTCCCTCCTGTTACTCTTTTCTAGGGTCACGTCACCTGGTGTTGGAAAATAATAAAGAAAAAACGTCAATCTGTGTGAATTGAATACTCACCATTTTTCTCCAAGTTAAATTTTATCCCAAACAGCAGCGCATTACAAAGAATTACAGAAACCATTTAGGACACAATCTATTCTAATGTTAGCACTAAAATATCTCCATGCTCGGGGACCCATGTGCCTCCAGGACCTGTGCATCTCTGAGTGTCTTTTGGTATTTTTTGTGACTTTGATTCACACCAACATAGATCAGTCAGACTATTAACATAATAATTATACACAAACTAAATAAACACACATTTCCATGCTCTACAAAATACCGCATGACCCTTGACCTGGATGCCGTCTCCGTGGATTCCCAGCTCCTCTTCTGCTCCTTCAAAGAAAAACAAAGAGAGAAAGGATCAGGTTCTTAAAAATAAAAGGAGTAGTTGTGTCTTTGAGGAGGAATTGGCCTCTGAGGCTCACTTGACCTTTTCCAGTCCTTCCAGTCCAGCTGGCGCTCCTGCAGGTAGGCCTCCATCTGCAGCACCCAGTCCGGCTTAGGTCCAGGGAACAGGGGCACAGACTCCACCACCACCTACGGGACAAGAGGGGCGGGGTTAGGGCTCAGCTCTGGGATCTCAGCAGAAGAGCTGAGCCGAGGACGCTTAGGACAAGGGCGAGCGAGCAGAGCAGAAGAGTAACGCTTGAGAGCCTGACGAGCACGACAAGGAGTGTTGAAGTCAGGAAGCATAGAGTCAGGAAGAGGAATGATCTGAAGGCCCCTGGCAGGAGGAGCAGAGGAGAGCTTAGGGGCCTTCAGTGGAGCAGAGTGGGGCTGAGCAGGAGCAGAGCAGGAGCAGAGCGGGGCTGGGCCTCCTTGTCTAAACCAGCACAAGAGTGAACAGGCCAGCTGACAGGTTTGCTGGGGCCCAGGACAGGAAGGGTTCACCAAACCAAGTGTTCCTTGCTTTTATTTATATAATTTATTTTAAAAACAAAATAAACTGTATTAAGATAACAATTCTAAATTCTCAAAATGAAATCAGTAGAAACAGTGTGCAACAGGCACACATTTGATCCATGGGATCTCCAACAAAACTGTTCCACTGATCAAATCTCCTCATAAAGCAATAAATCTACTTCAAACCCAATCTCCAGTGTTTCTCCTACTCCTTATAAACATGAAAAACAAAAAAGAAAAATCTCTCTCCTCTCTCTGTTCTCTCTATCTGTGCATCACTCAAGGGTTTTTGGCCTGACTTTATTGAACACCTCTAAAATGCACACATAGAGCATTATAGAGATTATTCCAGTCCATGCACTCTCCCATTTCCAACAACAGGGGGAGACAGAGGAGAGGGAGACAGAGGAGAGGGAGAAAGAGGAGGGGAGACAGAGGAGGGGGAGACAGAGGAGGGGGAGACAGAGGAGAGGGAGAAAGAGGAGGGGGAGACAGAGGAGAGGGAGAAAGAGGAGAGGGGAGACAGAGGAGGGGGAGACAGAGGAGAGGGAGACAGAGGAGAGGGAGAAAGAGGAGAGGGGAGACAGGGATACTGCAATAGGACAGACTGGCCTCCGGACAGACTCAGCCTGTGCCCCGGTGAATTTAGTTTAGTCCTGGTTTAGTCCTAGTTTACTCCTCGTCTAGTCCTGGTTTAGTCCTGGTCTAGTCCTGGTTTAGTCCTGGTTTAGTCCTGGTCTAGTCTTGGTTTAGACCTGGTCTTGGCCTAGTCCTGGTTCAGTCCTAGTTTAGTCCTGGTCTAGTCCTGGTTTAGTCCTGGTCCAGTACTGGTTTAGTCCTGGTCTAGTCTTGGTTTAGACCTGGTCTTGGCCTAGTCTTGGTTCAGTCCTAGTTTAGTCCTGGTCTAGTCCTGGTTTAGTCCTGGTCCAGTACTGGTTTAGTCCTGGTTTAGTACTGGTCTGGTCTTGGTTTAGTCCTGGTCTAGTCTTGGTTTACTCCTGGTCTAGTCCTGGTTTAGTCCTGGTCTAGTCCTGGTCTAGTCCTGGTTTAGTCCTGGTCTTGGGTACATTTGGTCCCGTCCGGGGAGGTGCTTTATATGACTCTGTCCTGGGTCAAATGGAAAGCTGCTGAGTCTGAGCCTGTTTACTTTTGGCCTGTTTTGGTTCTTGTGTTTATTTCTTGTTCTGTTTTGTTCAATGTCTTTTTTTGTCCTGTTTTCTGCAGCACATCCATAAGTTCATATTGGCTCACTCCCATTTTTATCCCTATAAAAACACAATTATACAATGTACTTGGAAGAAGGAAAACTGATACAATTCATATTTTGATGACAAACCTGTATTTTATATGAGGACATGGATATCAGCCTCCTACTCCTCCTCTCTATCTCTCCACTGTCAAAAGTTCCATCTCACTGGAAGAACAACAGACAAATAAATCCACTGTACTTTTGTATAAACAGATAAACTTATGTTATACCTGCACTGTATGGTGTTTGTTTGTGTAACTTTCAGTACTTTTTCCCTCCTGTTACTCTTTTCTAGGGTCACGTCACCTGGTGTTGGAAAATAATAAAGAAAAAACGTCAATCTGTGTGAATTGAATACTCACCATTTTTCTCCAAGTTAAATTTTATCCCAAACAGCAGCGCATTACAAAGAATTACAGAAACCATTTAGGACACAATCTATTCTAATGTTAGCACTAAAATATCTCCATGCTCGGGGACCCATGTGCCTCCAGGACCTGTGCATCTCTGAGTGTCTTTTGGTATTTTTTGTGACTTTGATTCACACCAACATAGATCAGTCAGACTATTAACATAATAATTATACACAAACTAAATAAACACACATTTCCATGCTCTACAAAATACCGCATGACCCTTGACCTGGATGCCGTCTCCGTGGATTCCCAGCTCCTCTTCTGCTCCTTCAAAGAAAAACAAAGAGAGAAAGGATCAGGTTCTTAAAAATAAAAGGAGTAGTTGTGGTCAAATTTGGAGTCACGTGGGCACCGCGAGAGCGATGGCAGCTGGTTAAGGTCTCTCCGTTCTTCGGCATGTTATTTTAACTAATATTCAATATATGTGGCTCTTTTTTTGTATGCTTTAAACATATTTGCTGTGAAGAGTGCAACTGTCGTTTTCGTGGGGAATAGTAGCTAGAAGTCACCATGTTGTCGAAGCAAAATAAAGGAAAGACTACGCGCAGCAACTCGCAAAATGGAGACGAACAACAAGGCCAAGCGGGGAAACAAGTTGGATTACTCCCGCACGCTGACAACTTGCTCACTGAAGTTATGAAAATAGGCGGTACTCTGCAAATTGTCGCTGCTGATGTTACATCGATCAAGAGCAATTTAACGGAATTGACATCCACGGTGACGGCAATGCAGGAAAGGGTTACCGAGGCTGAGACACGTATCTCGAGTGTCGAGGATATAGCAGACCGACTACAAACAGCAGAGGGGAAAAGAAACAAGTTGTTTGAATCAATGTGGGACCGTATACAAACCCTCGAAAACCATGGCAAAAGAAATAACGTGAGAGTGGTGGGTTTGAAGGAGACTGTTGGTGCAGACGGGACACTGTTGAATTGCATTCAAAAGATGCTTGCGCAGGGTCTCGACGTGTGTGCCTCTGACCCGGAGTTTGAAATTGAGCGTGCACATCGGGCTTTGGCCCCGCTGCCAGACCCGGACAAGCCTCCGAGACCAGTCCTCGTGCGTTTCTTACGACAGTCGGCGAGGGATAAAGTTATCTCAGCAGCTAAAATGAAGCGCGGCTTTGAATGGGAAGGGTGCCGCCTATCTGTGTTCCCAGACATGACGAGAGAGCTGGCCGAGAAAAGGAAGGCTTTTACTCAGGTGAAGCAAAGGCTGCAGCAGCAGAATGTTAGGTATACCCTGGCGTTTCCAGCAACATTGAGAGTGAAGTGGAAAGGGAGAAATATGAGCTTCACCTCTGCAGCAGCGGCGGAGAAGTTCCTCAACAACAACGAGGAGACGACAGCGAGTGAGTAGATATTCTATCTGGAGCCACACACAAGATGCCGTATTGGTGTGTCGGAGGAGGGGAGCCCGGGCCACTTGTCGCCTAGGATGAAGCCGGGGGAAGCTTTTCACGGACCCGATAAGGTTTTGTTTTCTTTTTTTGTTTTGGGTTTTGTTTTTTTAAGCTGCGGTTCAGCTGTTAAAACGTTTTTGTTTTTGATTGTATTTACCTGTTGGAAATGTTCTTTTTTCCATGTTAAGGGGTTTTTGGCTGGTGGCATGCTCTGGGGATATTATTTGGTTGTTGGAAAGGTATATATGGAAATGGTAATATTATATATGTAATGACAGGTAAAAATGTTAAGATAATGTCCTGGAATATCAATGGTTGTGGAAACCCTGCGAAAAGGCGCAAAATATGGTCATATATAAAAACTAACCAGGTAGACATAGCATTTTTACAGGAGACACATCTGAATGAAGGGGAAGAGTCACGATTTAAAACAGGATGGGCGGGTCACATGTTTTATAGTTCCTCCTCAAGTGTTCGTAATGGGGTTGTCATTCTTATTAAAAGAAATATCCACTTTGTATTGGTTAAGGAATCCAAGGATGCAGAAGGGAGAATTATATGTGTTCAGGCGCTGATCGAGGGTGTGATGATGATACTTTGTAATATCTACGCTCCGAATAAGGAAGACCCCCATTTTTTTCACGTTGTGAATAAAATTGTAGGGGAGATGGAGGGACAGGTTATATTGGCAGGAGACTTCAATGAAGTCATGGACCCTTGCTTAGATAGAAGTAGTTACAAAGGTTCATTTGGTAATAAGAGTAGAGAAGCAATTTGCATGTTGAAAGATGATATGGGTCTAACAGATGCATGGAGGTTAATTAATCCATCTAAAAGAGAGTACACATTTTACTCTCATTGTCACAGGTCCTTTTCTAGATTAGACCTCTTTTTGATATCAAATGCTCTGCTTAATTGCATAACACATTGTTCCATTAAAAGTATTGCGCTGACTGATCATGCAGCTATAGACATATGCCTAAAATTGGGACTTGATGATAGAAAGGGTTCTAGGTGGAGAATGAATGTTTCAGTGTTACAGGATGAGCCCTTTAAGATAACACTTGGGGAGGACCTAAAATATTTTTTTGAAATAAACATGGGCAGTACAAAGTATATAGATAGTGTTTGGGAGTCCTCTAAGGCATACATTAGGGGGAAGCTGATAGCACATGCATCTAAAAAGAAGAAAGAAGGCTTACTGAGAATTCAAGAATTGGAAAAGGAAATTAAACTTAAAGAGAATAAATTATCAGATACATATACAGAGTTGTTATATAATAATATTTGTGAATTAAAATTCCAATTAAATGAGATTTACAATAGAAAAGTAGCATATTCTCTGCTTCGCCTTAATACGACATTCTATGAGGGAGGGGAAAAGACTGGAAAAGTATTAGCTAGACAGGTTAAGAAACAGGACTTTTCAAATAGCATTCCGGCTATTAAACAGGGAAATAATCTGGTCACATCTATTACAGAAATAAATAGGGTATTCAAAGACTATTATAAACACTTATACACTTCCACAGTTTCTGAAAATGGAAGTCAAAAAGAAGGTGAGCTTTTCCTGTCCAGACTGAATTTGCCTCGATTGCTCCCGGAACATGTGGAATGGCTTGAGGGTCCAGTAACTGAGGTTGAAATCAGAAAGTCGGTCTCCTTAATGAAAGTGGGGAAATCCCCTGGTTATGATGGTTTGCCTGCAGAGTATTATAAAACATACATAGACATTCTTGCTCCAGTCTTACAAAAAGTATATGAAGAAGCTTTTGTTAGAGGCCAACTTCCCGCCACATTTAATGAAGCATTGATCTCTTTGATACCAAAGAAGGATAAGGATAATACAGAACCAGCAAATTATAGACCGATTAGTCTATTGAATTTAGATTGTAAAATACTTACTAAAATATTGGCCTTGCGTTTACAACGAGTTCTTGGCACCATTATACATCCAAATCAGACGGGCTTCATGAAAACCCGTTCTTCATCAGATAATATCCGGAAATTGTTGCATTTAATGTGGCTGTGCCAGTCCAGGGACGAGCCAATAGCTACCTTCTCCCTGGATGCGGAGAAGGCTTTTGATAAAGTTGAATGGGGTTTTCTTTTCTCGGCTTTGTCACAATTTGGATTTGGTCCGCATTTTATAAATTGGGTTAAATTACTGTATAAGGAACCAAAGGCAGCAGTAATATCTAATGGGGCTGTTTCGTCTTTCTTTGGATTATCACGGGGAGCCCGCCAAGGTTGTTCTCTGAGCCCTCTTCTGTTCCTCATTTTTATCGAGACGTTAGCAGTGAGTATTAGATCAAACAAGAATATTAAAGGGGTGTTTGCTGGCCAACAAGAAAACAAGCTGCTTCTTTATGCAGATGATATTTTAGCTATAGTTACGGATCCACTTTCTTCCTTACCGCATCTGATGGATGCTATAGGTTTGTTTTCTGGGGTGTCGGGGTATACCATTAATTGGGACAAGTCTGAAGCAATGCCAATGTCTTCTCAGTGTTTCCCACATATGGTAGACAGATTTAAATTCAAATGGATACCAAAAGGAATGAAGTATCTGGGGATTAGACTCAGTCAAGATATAGAGGAGATACCCCAGCTTAATTTTGACCCAGTGTTGCTCAAAATTAAGACAAGTTTAGAAAAATGGCAAAAACTTAATATTTCGCTGTGGGGAAAGATAAATATTATAAAAATGATCATAGCCCCTCAGTTTAACTATGTGCTTATGATGCTTCCAATTAGAATATCACCTACCATCTTCAAACAATATGAAAATTTAATCAAACAATTTTTATGGGATGGCAAAAGAGCCAGAATTAAATTAAGTAAATTGTATGCTCCTAGAGAGAAGGGTGGACTGGGACTGCCCGACCCCAATCTGTATCACCTGTCATTTGAAATGGCTAAGTTAGCGAAATATTGGGATCAGACAGTGGGTAGACAGGAATGGTTGAGTTTAGAAAAGGAGATTTGTGCTCCGTTTGATCCTAAACATAAGCTTTCTCAGAAAAACGTCTCGACAAATCCAGTTCTTATTCATTCTGGACAGGTTTGGATGAATATACATAAAATGCTGAAGATGACACATTCTGTTCAAGGGTATGCTTGTCTTTGGAATAACCCATCTATACTTATTGGTAAAAAAACAGTGTTTTGGGGACACTGGCAATCTCGTGGTATAAATACTATTGGAGATTTGTATAAAGATGGGCATTTTATGTCGTATTCGGACCTTGTTCGCTCATTCAAATTGGAGGGGAATGGGAATTTTTGGAGATATTTGCAAATGAGGCACTGTGTGACTTCCAAATTTAGGGAAGGTGGTGGAAATGCCATCTTGGATTTCTTAAAGGCACCTCGGGATCGCCACACTGCGTCTCAGTTCTATATGTTGGTGAACAACAGTCGAAGTGGAGATTCCACAAACATCAAACTTTTATGGCAAAGAGATTTGAAGATAGAGATTCCAAATGAGAAATGGTTGATGATATTGTCAGAGAATGGGAAATATGTGATGGAAGCAAGAAGTAAATGTATTCAGTATAAGGTTTTACATAGATATTATCACACTCCAACCAGATTACATAGTATGAAACTTATGCCTGATAACTTTTGTTGGAAATGTAAAATTGAGGTTGGGACATATCTACACTGTTTTTGGGAGTGTTCTTCCATAACTCCATTCTGGACCAAAGTTGTGACGGTTCTGAGTGGTTGGTCGGGCTTGGACATTCCTCTGACTCGGAACTGTGTTTATTGGGGGATCGGTCTCAAATACCATCTGTATCTAAACATGTTTTCTCTGTCTTCATGGTTGGATTCATAACAGTATCAAGGATTATCCTGAGGCACTGGAAGACTACTGTACGCCCAGAGCTGAAAGACTGGATTGGGGCAATGTCAGAGACAGCTTCGTATGAATCTATGCTTGATAAGCTCAAGGACAATACAGAATATAAAGACACTGACTGGAACAGTCTTTGGAACTATTTAAAGGTGCAGGATAGTCTCACCCGAGGCACAATAGCGAAAACCTAAAATATAACTGGATTCTGGATTTCCTGTTTTCGTTGCAGCAATTCATTCGGATGTATTATCTTATACCATGTAAATATTTTGGAATAGGGGAGGGGTGCACACCAGCCTTTTGTTTTGTTTTGTTCTGTTTTTTGAAAAAGCATTAAAATTAATAAAAACTTTAATAACAAAAAAAAAAAAGGAGTAGTTGTGTCTTTGAGGAGGAATTGGCCTCTGAGGCTCACTTGACCTTTTCCAGTCCTTCCAGTCCAGCTGGCGCTCCTGCAGGTAGGCCTCCATCTGCAGCACCCAGTCCGGCTTAGGTCCAGGGAACAGGGGCACAGACTCCACCACCACCTACGGGACAAGAGGGGCGGGGTTAGGGCTCAGCTCTGGGATCTCAGCAGAAGAGCTGAGCCGAGGACGCTTAGGACAAGGCCGAGCGAGCAGAGCAGAAGAGTAACGCTTGAGAGCCTGACGAGCACGACAAGGAGTGTTGAAGTCAGGAAGCATAGAGTCAGGAAGAGGAATGATCTGAAGGCCCCTGGCAGGAGGAGCAGAGGAGAGCTTAGGGGCCTTCAGTGGAGCAGAGTGGGGCTGAGCAGGAGCAGAGCAGGAGCAGAGCAGGAGCAGAGCAGGAGCAGAGCAGGAGCAGAGCGGGGCTGGGCCTCCTTGTCTATACCAGCACAAGAGTGAACAGGCCAGCTGACAGGTTTGCTGGGGCCCAGGACAGGAAGGGTTCACCAAACCAAGTGTTCCTTGCTTTTATTTATATAATTTATTTTAAAAACAAAATAAACTGTATTAAGATAACAATTCTAAATTCTCAAAATGAAATCAGTAGAAACAGTGTGCAACAGGCACACATTTGATCCATGGGATCTCCAACAAAACTGTTCCACTGATCAAATCTCCTCATAAAGCAATAAATCTACTTCAAACCCAATCTCCAGTGTTTCTCCTACTCCTTATAAACATAAAAAACAAAAAAGAAAAATCTCTCTCCTCTCTCTGTTCTCTCTATCTGTGCATCACTCAAGGGTTTTTGGCCTGACTTTATTGAACACCTCTAAAATGCACACATAGAGCATTATAGAGATTATTCCAGTCCATGCACTCTCCCATTTCCAACAACAGGGGGAGACAGAGGAGAGGGAGACAGAGGAGAGGGAGAAAGAGGAGGGGAGACAGAGGAGGGGGAGACAGAGGAGAGGGAGAAAGAGGAGAGGGGAGACAGAGGAGGGGGAGACAGAGGAGAGGGAGACAGAGGAGAGGGAGAAAGAGCAGAGGGGAGACAGAGGAGGGGGAGAAAGAGGAGAGGGGAGACAGGGATACTGCAATAGGACAGACTGGCCTCCGGACAGACTCAGCCTGTGCCCCGGTGAATTTAGTTTAGTCCTGGTTTAGTCCTAGTTTACTCCTCGTCTAGTCCTGGTTTAGTCCTGGTCTAGTCCTGGTTTAGTCCTGGTCTAGTCCTGGTTTAGTCCTGGTCCAGTACTGGTTTAGTCCTGGTCTAGTCTTGGTTTAGACCTGGTCTTGGCCTAGTCTTGGTTCAGTCCTGGTTTAGTCCTGGTCCAGTACTGGTTTAGTCCTGGTTTAGTACTGGTCTGGTCTTGGTTTAGTCCTGGTCTAGTCTTGGTTTACTCCTGGTCTAGTCCTGGTTTAGTCCTGGTCTAGTCCTGGTCTAGTCCTGGTTTAGTCCTGGTCTTGGGTACATTTGGTCCCGTCCGGGGAGGTGCTTTATATGACTCTGTCCTGGGTCAAATGGAAAGCTGCTGAGTCTGAGCCTGTTTACTTTTGGCCTGTTTTGGTTCTTGTGTTTATTTCTTGTTCTGTTTTGTTCAATGTCTTTTTTTGTCCTGTTTTCTGCAGCACATCCATAAGTTCATATTGGCTCACTCCCATTTTTATCCCTATAAAAACACAATTATACAATGTACTTGGAAGAAGGAAAAATGATACAATTCATATTTTGATGACAAACCTGTATTTTATATGAGGACATGGATATCAGCCTCCTACTCCTCCTCTCTATCTCTCCACTGTCAAAAGTTCCATCTCACTGGAAGAACAACAGACAAATAAATCCACTGTACTTTTGTATAAACAGATAAACTTATGTTATACCTGCACTGTATGGTGTTTGTTTGTGTAACTTTCAGTACTTTTTCCCTCCTGTTACTCTTTTCTAGGGTCACGTCACCTGGTGTTGGAAAATAATAAAGAAAAAACGTCAATCTGTGTGAATTGAATACTCACCATTTTTCTCCAAGTTAAATTTTATCCCAAACAGCAGCGCATTACAAAGAATTACAGAAACCATTTAGGACACAATCTATTCTAATGTTAGCACTAAAATATCTCCATGCTCGGGGACCCATGTGCCTCCAGGACCTGTGCATCTCTGAGTGTCTTTTGGTATTTTTGTGACTTTGATTCACACCAACATAGATCAGTCAGACTATTAACATAATAATTATACACAAACTAAATAAACACACATTTCCATGCTCTACAAAATACCGCATGACCCTTGACCTGGATGCCGTCTCCGTGGATTCCCAGCTCCTCTTCTGCTCCTTCAAAGAAAAACAAAGAGAGAAAGGATCAGGTTCTTAAAAATAAAAGGAGTAGTTGTGTCTTTGAGGAGGAATTGGCCTCTGAGGCTCACTTGACCTTTTCCAGTCCTTCCAGTCCAGCTGGCGCTCCTGCAGGTAGGCCTCCATCTGCAGCACCCAGTCCGGCTTAGGTCCAGGGAACAGGGGCACAGACTCCACCACCACCTACGGGACAAGAGGGGCGGGGTTAGGGCTCAGCTCTGGGATCTCAGCAGAAGAGCTGAGCCGAGGACGCTTAGGACAAGGGCGAGCGAGCAGAGCAGAAGAGTAACGCTTGAGAGCCTGACGAGCACGACAAGGAGTGTTGAAGTCAGGAAGCATAGAGTCAGGAAGAGGAATGATCTGAAGGCCCCTGGCAGGAGGAGCAGAGGAGAGCTTAGGGGCCTTCAGTGGAGCAGAGTGGGGCTGAGCAGGAGCAGAGCAGGAGCAGAGCAGGAGCAGAGCGGGGCTGGGCCTCCTTGTCTAAACCAGCACAAGAGTGAACAGGCCAGCTGACAGGTTTGCTGGGGCCCAGGACAGGAAGGGTTCACCAAACCAAGTGTTCCTTGCTTTTATTTATATAATTTATTTTAAAAACAAAATAAACTGTATTAAGATAACAATTCTCAATTCTCAAAATGAAATCAGTAGAAACAGTGTGCAACAGGCACACATTTGATCCATGGGATCTCCAACAAAACTGTTCCACTGATCAAATCTCCTCATAAAGCAATAAATCTACTTCAAACCCAATCTCCAGTGTTTCTCCTACTCCTTATAAACATGAAAAACAAAAAAGAAAAATCTCTCTCCTCTCTCTGTTCTCTCTATCTGTGCATCACTCAAGGGTTTTTGGCCTGACTTTATTGAACACCTCTAAAATGCACACATAGAGCATTATAGAGATTATTCCAGTCCATGCACTCTCCCATTTCCAACAACAGGGGGAGACAGAGGAGAGGGAGACAGAGGAGAGGGAGAAAGAGGAGAGGGGAGACAGAGGAGGGGGAGACAGAGGAGAGGGAGACAGAGGAGAGGGAGAAAGAGGAGAGGGGAGACAGAGGAGAGGGAGACAGAGGAGAGGGAGACAGAGGAGAGGGAGACAGAGGAGAGGGAGAAAGAGGAGAGGGAGAAAGAGGAGAGGGGAGACAGGGATACTGCAATAGGACAGACTGGCCTCCGGACAGACTCAGCCTGTGCCCCGGTGAATTTAGTTTAGTCCTGGTTTAGTCCTAGTTTACTCCTCGTCTAGTCCTGGTTTAGTCCTGGTCTAGTCCTGGTTTAGTCCTAGTTTAGTCCTGGTCTAGTCCTGGTCTAGTCTTGGTTTAGACCTGGTCTTGGCCTAGTCCTGGTTCAGTCCTAGTTTAGTCCTGGTCTAGTCCTGGTTTAGTCCTGGTCCAGTACTGGTTTAGTCCTGGTCTAGTCTTGGTTTAGACCTGGTCTTGGCCTAGTCTTGGTTCAGTCCTAGTTTAGTCCTGGTCCAGTACTGGTTTAGTCCTGGTTTAGTACTGGTCTGGTCTTGGTTTAGTCCTGGTCTAGTCTTGGTTTACTCCTGGTCTAGTCCTGGTTTAGTCCTGGTCTAGTCCTGGTCTAGTCCTGGTTTAGTCCTGGTCTTGGGTACATTTGGTCCCGTCCGGGGAGGTGCTTTATATGACTCTGTCCTGGGTCAAATGGAAAGCTGCTGAGTCTGAGCCTGTTTACTTTTGGCCTGTTTTGGTTCTTGTGTTTATTTCTTGTTCTGTTTTGTTCAATGTCTTTTTTTGTCCTGTTTTCTGCAGCACATCCATAAGTTCATATTGGCTCACTCCCATTTTTATCCCTATAAAAACACAATTATACAATGTACTTGGAAGAAGGAAAAATGATACAATTCATATTTTGATGACAAACCTGTATTTTATATGAGGACATGGATATCAGCCTCCTACTCCTCCTCTCTATCTCTCCACTGTCAAAAGTTCCATCTCACTGGAAGAACAACAGACAAATAAATCCACTGTACTTTTGTATAAACAGATAAACTTATGTTATACCTGCACTGTATGGTGTTTGTTTGTGTAACTTTCAGTACTTTTTCCCTCCTGTTACTCTTTTCTAGGGTCACGTCACCTGGTGTTGGAAAATAATAAAGAAAAAACGTCAATCTGTATGAATTGAATACTCACCATTTTTCTCCAAGTTAAATTTTATCCCAAACAGCAGCGCATTACAAAGAATTACAGAAACCATTTAGGACACAATCTATTCTAATGTTAGCACTAAAATATCTCCATGCTCGGGGACCCATGTGCCTCCAGGACCTGTGCATCTCTGAGTGTCTTTTGGTATTTTTTGTGACTTTGATTCACACCAACATAGATCAGTCAGACTATTAACATAATAATTATACACAAACTAAATAAACACACATTTCCATGCTCTACAAAATACCGCATGACCCTTGACCTGGATGCCGTCTCCGTGGATTCCCAGCTCCTCTTCTGCTCCTTCAAAGAAAAACAAAGAGAGAAAGGATCAGGTTCTTAAAAATAAAAGGAGTAGTTGTGTCTTTGAGGAGGAATTGGCCTCTGAGGCTCACTTGACCTTTTCCAGTCCTTCCAGTCCAGCTGGCGCTCCTGCAGGTAGGCCTCCATCTGCAGCACCCAGTCCGGCTTAGGTCCAGGGAACAGGGGCACAGACTCCACCACCACCTACGGGACAAGAGGGGCGGGGTTAGGGCTCAGCTCTGGGATCTCAGCAGAAGAGCTGAGCCGAGGACGCTTAGGACAAGGGCGAGCGAGCAGAGCAGAAGAGTAACGCTTGAGAGCCTGACGAGCACGACAAGGAGTGTTGAAGTCAGGAAGCATAGAGTCAGGAAGAGGAATGATCTGAAGGCCCCTGGCAGGAGGAGCAGAGGAGAGCTTAGGGGCCTTCAGTGGAGCAGAGTGGGGCTGAGCAGGAGCAGAGCAGGAGCAGAGCGGGGCTGGGCCTCCTTGTCTAAACCAGCACAAGAGTGAACAGGCCAGCTGACAGGTTTGCTGGGGCCCAGGACAGGAAGGGTTCACCAAACCAAGTGTTCCTTGCTTTTATTTATATAATTTATTTTAAAAACAAAATAAACTGTATTAAGATAACAATTCTAAATTCTCAAAATGAAATCAGTAGAAACAGTGTGCAACAGGCACACATTTGATCCATGGGATCTCCAACAAAACTGTTCCACTGATCAAATCTCCTCATAAAGCAATAAATCTACTTCAAACCCAATCTCCAGTGTTTCTCCTACTCCTTATAAACATGAAAAACAAAAAAGAAAAATCTCTCTCCTCTCTCTGTTCTCTCTATCTGTGCATCACTCAAGGGTTTTTGGCCTGACTTTATTGAACACCTCTAAAATGCACACATAGAGCATTATAGAGATTATTCCAGTCCATGCACTCTCCCATTTCCAACAACAGGGGGAGACAGAGGAGAGGGAGACAGAGGAGAGGGAGAAAGAGGAGGGGAGACAGAGGAGGGGGAGACAGAGGAGGGGGAGACAGAGGAGAGGGAGAAAGAGGAGAGGGGAGACAGAGGAGGGGGAGACAGAGGAGAGGGAGACAGAGGAGAGGGAGAAAGAGGAGAGGGGAGACAGAGGAGGGGGAGACAGAGGAGAGGGAGACAGAGGAGAGGGAGAAAGAGGAGAGGGGAGACAGGGATACTGCAATAGGACAGACTGGCCTCCGGACAGACTCAGCCTGTGCCCCGGTGAATTTAGTTTAGTCCTGGTTTAGTCCTAGTTTACTCCTCGTCTAGTCCTGGTTTAGTCCTGGTCTAGTCCTGGTTTAGTCCTGGTTTAGTCCTGGTCTAGTCTTGGTTTAGACCTGGTCTTGGCCTAGTCCTGGTTCAGTCCTAGTTTAGTCCTGGTCTAGTCCTGGTTTAGTCCTGGTCCAGTACTGGTTTAGTCCTGGTCTAGTCTTGGTTTAGACCTGGTCTTGGCCTAGTCTTGGTTCAGTCCTAGTTTAGTCCTGGTCTAGTCCTGGTTTAGTCCTGGTCCAGTACTGGTTTAGTCCTGGTTTAGTACTGGTCTGGTCTTGGTTTAGTCCTGGTCTAGTCTTGGTTTACTCCTGGTCTAGTCCTGGTTTAGTCCTGGTCTAGTCCTGGTCTAGTCCTGGTTTAGTCCTGGTCTTGGGTACATTTGGTCCCGTCCGGGGAGGTGCTTTATATGACTCTGTCCTGGGTCAAATGGAAAGCTGCTGAGTCTGAGCCTGTTTACTTTTGGCCTGTTTTGGTTCTTGTGTTTATTTCTTGTTCTGTTTTGTTCAATGTCTTTTTTTGTCCTGTTTTCTGCAGCACATCCATAAGTTCATATTGGCTCACTCCCATTTTTATCCCTATAAAAACACAATTATACAATGTACTTGGAAGAAGGAAAACTGATACAATTCATATTTTGATGACAAACCTGTATTTTATATGAGGACATGGATATCAGCCTCCTACTCCTCCTCTCTATCTCTCCACTGTCAAAAGTTCCATCTCACTGGAAGAACAACAGACAAATAAATCCACTGTACTTTTGTATAAACAGATAAACTTATGTTATACCTGCACTGTATGGTGTTTGTTTGTGTAACTTTCAGTACTTTTTCCCTCCTGTTACTCTTTTCTAGGGTCACGTCACCTGGTGTTGGAAAATAATAAAGAAAAAACGTCAATCTGTGTGAATTGAATACTCACCATTTTTCTCCAAGTTAAATTTTATCCCAAACAGCAGCGCATTACAAAGAATTACAGAAACCATTTAGGACACAATCTATTCTAATGTTAGCACTAAAATATCTCCATGCTCGGGGACCCATGTGCCTCCAGGACCTGTGCATCTCTGAGTGTCTTTTGGTATTTTTTGTGACTTTGATTCACACCAACATAGATCAGTCAGACTATTAACATAATAATTATACACAAACTAAATAAACACACATTTCCATGCTCTACAAAATACCGCATGACCCTTGACCTGGATGCCGTCTCCGTGGATTCCCAGCTCCTCTTCTGCTCCTTCAAAGAAAAACAAAGAGAGAAAGGATCAGGTTCTTAAAAATAAAAGGAGTAGTTGTGGTCAAATTTGGAGTCACGTGGGCACCGCGAGAGCGATGGCAGCTGGTTAAGGTCTCTCCGTTCTTCGGCATGTTATTTTAACTAATATTCAATATATGTGGCTCTTTTTTTGTATGCTTTAAACATATTTGCTGTGAAGAGTGCAACTGTCGTTTTCGTGGGGAATAGTAGCTAGAAGTCACCATGTTGTCGAAGCAAAATAAAGGAAAGACTACGCGCAGCAACTCGCAAAATGGAGACGAACAACAAGGCCAAGCGGGGAAACAAGTTGGATTACTCCCGCACGCTGACAACTTGCTCACTGAAGTTATGAAAATAGGCGGTACTCTGCAAATTGTCGCTGCTGATGTTACATCGATCAAGAGCAATTTAACGGAATTGACATCCACGGTGACGGCAATGCAGGAAAGGGTTACGAGGCTGAGACACGTATCTCGAGTGTCGAGGATATAGCAGACCGACTACAAACAGCAGAGGGGAAAGAAACAAGTTGTTTGAATCAATGTGGGACCGTATACAAACCCTCGAAAACCATGGCAAAAGAAATAACGTGAGAGTGGTGGGTTTGAAGGAGACTGTTGGTGCAGACGGGACACTGTTGAATTGCATTCAAAAGATGCTTGCGCGCAGGGTCTCGACGTGTGTGCCTCTGACCCGGAGTTTGAAATTGAGCGTGCACATCGGGCTTTGGCCCCGCTGCCAGACCCGGACAAGCCTCCGAGACCAGTCCTCGTGCGTTTCTTACGACAGTCGGCGAGGGATAAAGTTATCTCAGCAGCTAAAATGAAGACCTGGTTTTGAATGGGAAGGGTGCCGCCTATCTGTGTTCCCAGACATGACGAGAGAGCTGGCCGAGAAAAGGAAGGCTTTTACTCAGGTGAAGCAAAGGCTGCAGCAGCAGAATGTTAGGTATACCCTGGCGTTTCCAGCAACATTGAGAGTGAAGTGGAAAGGGAGAAATATGAGCTTCACCTCTGCAGCAGCGGCGGAGAAGTTCCTCAACAACAACGAGGAGACGACAGCGAGTGAGTAGATATTCTATCTGGAGCCACACACAAGATGCCGTATTGGTGTGTCGGAGGAGGGGAGCCCGGGCCACTTGTCGCCTAGGATGAAGCCGGGGGAAGCTTTTCACGGACCCGATAAGGTTTTGTTTTCTTTTTTTGTTTTGGGTTTTGTTTTTTTAAGCTGCGGTTCAGCTGTTAAAACGTTTTTGTTTTTGATTGTATTTACCTGTTGGAAATGTTCTTTTTTCCATGTTAAGGGGTTTTTGGCTGGTGGCATGCTCTGGGGATATTATTTGGTTGTTGGAAAGGTATATATGGAAATGGTAATATTATATATGTAATGACAGGTAAAAATGTTAAGATAATGTCCTGGAATATCAATGGTTGTGGAAACCCTGCGAAAAGGCGCAAAATATGGTCATATATAAAAACTAACCAGGTAGACATAGCATTTTTACAGGAGACACATCTGAATGAAGGGGAAGAGTCACGATTTAAAACAGGATGGGCGGGTCACATGTTTTATAGTTCCTCCTCAAGTGTTCGTAATGGGGTTGTCATTCTTATTAAAAGAAATATCCACTTTGTATTGGTTAAGGAATCCAAGGATGCAGAAGGGAGAATTATATGTGTTCAGGCGCTGATCGAGGGTGTGATGATGATACTTTGTAATATCTACGCTCCGAATAAGGAAGACCCCCATTTTTTTCACGTTGTGAATAAAATTGTAGGGGAGATGGAGGGACAGGTTATATTGGCAGGAGACTTCAATGAAGTCATGGACCCTTGCTTAGATAGAAGTAGTTACAAAGGTTCATTTGGTAATAAGAGTAGAGAAGCAATTTGCATGTTGAAAGATGATATGGGTCTAACAGATGCATGGAGGTTAATTAATCCATCTAAAAGAGAGTACACATTTTACTCTCATTGTCACAGGTCCTTTTCTAGATTAGACCTCTTTTTGATATCAAATGCTCTGCTTAATTGCATAACACATTGTTCCATTAAAAGTATTGCGCTGACTGATCATGCAGCTATAGACATATGCCTAAAATTGGGACTTGATGATAGAAAGGGTTCTAGGTGGAGAATGAATGTTTCAGTGTTACAGGATGAGCCCTTTAAGATAACACTTGGGGAGGACCTAAAATATTTTTTTGAAATAAACATGGGCAGTACAAAGTATATAGATAGTGTTTGGGAGTCCTCTAAGGCATACATTAGGGGGAAGCTGATAGCACATGCATCTAAAAAGAAGAAAGAAGGCTTACTGAGAATTCAAGAATTGGAAAAGGAAATTAAACTTAAAGAGAATAAATTATCAGATACATATACAGAGTTGTTATATAATAATATTTGTGAATTAAAATTCCAATTAAATGAGATTTACAATAGAAAAGTAGCATATTCTCTGCTTCGCCTTAATACGACATTCTATGAGGGAGGGGAAAAGACTGGAAAAGTATTAGCTAGACAGGTTAAGAAACAGGACTTTTCAAATAGCATTCCGGCTATTAAACAGGGAAATAATCTGGTCACATCTATTACAGAAATAAATAGGGTATTCAAAGACTATTATAAACACTTATACACTTCCACAGTTTCTGAAAATGGAAGTCAAAAAGAAGGTGAGCTTTTCCTGTCCAGACTGAATTTGCCTCGATTGCTCCCGGAACATGTGGAATGGCTTGAGGGTCCAGTAACTGAGGTTGAAATCAGAAAGTCGGTCTCCTTAATGAAAGTGGGGAATACCTGGTTATGATGGTTTGCCTGCAGAGTATTATAAAACATACATAGACATTCTTGCTCCAGTCTTACAAAAAGTATATGAAGAAGCTTTTGTTAGAGGCCAACTTCCCGCCACATTTAATGAAGCATTGATCTCTTTGATACCAAAGAAGGATAAGGATAATACAGAACCAGCAAATTATAGACCGATTAGTCTATTGAATTTAGATTGTAAAATACTTACTAAAATATTGGCCTTGCGTTTACAACGAGTTCTTGGCACCATTATACATCCAAATCAGACGGGCTTCATGAAAACCCGTTCTTCATCAGATAATATCCGGAAATTGTTGCATTTAATGTGGCTGTGCCAGTCCAGGGACGAGCCAATAGCTACCTTCTCCCTGGATGCGGAGAAGGCTTTTGATAAAGTTGAATGGGGTTTTCTTTTCTCGGCTTTGTCACAATTTGGATTTGGTCCGCATTTTATAAATTGGGTTAAATTACTGTATAAGGAACCAAAGGCAGCAGTAATATCTAATGGGGCTGTTTCGTCTTTCTTTGGATTATCACGGGGAGCCCGCCAAGGTTGTTCTCTGAGCCCTCTTCTGTTCCTCATTTTTATCGAGACGTTAGCAGTGAGTATTAGATCAAACAAGAATATTAAAGGGGTGTTTGCTGGCCAACAAGAAAACAAGCTGCTTCTTTATGCAGATGATATTTTAGCTATAGTTACGGATCCACTTTCTTCCTTACCGCATCTGATGGATGCTATAGGTTTGTTTTCTGGGGTGTCGGGGTATACCATTAATTGGGACAAGTCTGAAGCAATGCCAATGTCTTCTCAGTGTTTCCCACATATGGTAGACAGATTTAAATTCAAATGGATACCAAAAGGAATGAAGTATCTGGGGATTAGACTCAGTCAAGATATAGAGGAGATACCCCAGCTTAATTTTGACCCAGTGTTGCTCAAAATTAAGACAAGTTTAGAAAAATGGCAAAAACTTAATATTTCGCTGTGGGGAAAGATAAATATTATAAAAATGATCATAGCCCCTCAGTTTAACTATGTGCTTATGATGCTTCCAATTAGAATATCACCTACCATCTTCAAACAATATGAAAATTTAATCAAACAATTTTTATGGGATGGCAAAAGAGCCAGAATTAAATTAAGTAAATTGTATGCTCCTAGAGAGAAGGGTGGACTGGGACTGCCCGACCCCAATCTGTATCACCTGTCATTTGAAATGGCTAAGTTAGCGAAATATTGGGATCAGACAGTGGGTAGACAGGAATGGTTGAGTTTAGAAAAGGAGATTTGTGCTCCGTTTGATCCTAAACATAAGCTTTCTCAGAAAAACGTCTCGACAAATCCAGTTCTTATTCATTCTGGACAGGTTTGGATGAATATACATAAAATGCTGAAGATGACACATTCTGTTCAAGGGTATGCTTGTCTTTGGAATAACCCATCTATACTTATTGGTAAAAAAAACAGTGTTTTGGGGACACTGGCAATCTCGTGGTTGAAATACTCGTGGGTATGTGTATAAAGATGGGCAGTTTATGTCGTATTCGGACCTTGTTCGCTCATTCAAATTGGAGGAATGGGAATTTTTGGAGATATTTGCAAATGAGGCACTGTGTGACTTCCAAATTTAGGGAAGGTGGTGGAAATGCCATCTTGGATTTCTTAAAGGCACCTCGGGATCGCCACACTGCGTCTCAGTTCTATATGTTGGTGAACAACAGTCGAAGTGGAGATTCCACAAACATCAAACTTTTATGGCAAAGAGATTTGAAGATAGAGATTCCAAATGAGAAATGGTTGATGATATTGTCAGAGAATGGGAAATATGTGATGGAAGCAAGAAGTAAATGTATTCAGTATAAGGTTTTACATAGATATTATCACACTCCAACCAGATTACATAGTATGAAACTTATGCCTGATAACTTTTGTTGGAAATGTAAAATTGAGGTTGGGACATATCTACACTGTTTTTGGGAGTGTTCTTCCATAACTCCATTCTGGACCAAAGTTGTGACGGTTCTGAGTGGTTGGTCGGGCTTGGACATTCCTCTGACTCCGGAACTGTGTTTATTGGGGGATCGGTCTCAAATACCATCTGTATCTAAACATGTTTTCTCTGTCTTCATGGTTGGATTCATAACAGTATCAAGGATTATCCTGAGGCACTGGAAGACTACTGTACGCCCAGAGCTGAAAGACTGGATTGGGGCAATGTCAGAGACAGCTTCGTATGAATCTATGCTTGATAAGCTCAAGGACAATACAGAATATAAAGACACTGACTGGAACAGTCTTTGGAACTATTTAAAGGTGCAGGATAGTCTCACCCGAGGCACAATAGCGAAAACCTAAAATATAACTGGATTCTGGATTTCCTGTTTTCGTTGCAGCAATTCATTCGGATGTATTATCTTATACCATGTAAATATTTTGGAATAGGGGAGGGGTGCACACCAGCCTTTTGTTTTGTTTTGTTCTGTTTTTTGAAAAAGCATTAAAATTAATAAAAACTTTAATAACAAAAAAAAAAAAAGGAGTAGTTGTGTCTTTGAGGAGGAATTGGCCTCTGAGGCTCACTTGACCTTTTCCAGTCCTTCCAGTCCAGCTGGCGCTCCTGCAGGTAGGCCTCCATCTGCAGCACCCAGTCCGGCTTAGGTCCAGGGAACAGGGGCACAGACTCCACCACCACCTACGGGACAAGAGGGGCGGGGTTAGGGCTCAGCTCTGGGATCTCAGCAGAAGAGCTGAGCCGAGGGCGCTTAGGACAAGGCGGCGAGCAGAGCAGAAGAGTAGCGCTTGAGAGCCTGACGAGCACGACAAGGAGTGTTGAAGTCAGGAAGCATAGAGTCAGGAAGAGGAATGATCTGAAGGCCCCTGGCAGGAGGAGCAGAGGAGAGCTTAGGGGCCTTCAGTGGAGCAGAGTGGGGCTGAGCAGGAGCAGAGCAGGAGCAGAGCAGGAGCAGAGCAGGAGCAGAGCAGGAGCAGAGCGGGGCTGGGCCTCCTTGTCTATACCAGCACAAGAGTGAACAGGCCAGCTGACAGGTTTGCTGGGGCCCAGGACAGGAAGGGTTCACCAAACCAAGTGTTCCTTGCTTTTATTTATATAATTTATTTTAAAAACAAAATAAACTGTATTAAGATAACAATTCTAAATTCTCAAAATGAAATCAGTAGAAACAGTGTGCAACAGGCACACATTTGATCCATGGGATCTCCAACAAAACTGTTCCACTGATCAAATCTCCTCATAAAGCAATAAATCTACTTCAAACCCAATCTCCAGTGTTTCTCCTACTCCTTATAAACATGAAAAACAAAAAAGAAAAATCTCTCTCCTCTCTCTGTTCTCTCTATCTGTGCATCACTCAAGGGTTTTTGGCCTGACTTTATTGAACACCTCTAAAATGCACACATAGAGCATTATAGAGATTATTCCAGTCCATGCACTCTCCCATTTCCAACAACAGGGGGAGACAGAGGAGAGGGAGACAGAGGAGAGGGAGAAAGAGGAGAGGGAGACAGAGGAGAGGGAGAAAGAGGAGAGGGAGAAAGAGGAGAGGAGAGGGGGAGACAGAGGAGGGAGACAGAGGAGAGGGAGACAGAGGAGAGGGAGACAGAGGAGAGGGAGACAGAGGAGAGGGAGATAGAGAGGGAGACAGGGATACTGCAATAGGACAGACTGGCCTCCGGACAGACTCAGCCTGTGCCCCGGTGAATTTAGTTTAGTCCTGGTTTAGTCCTAGTTTACTCCTCGTCTAGTCCTGGTTTAGTCCTGGTCTAGTCCTGGTTTAGTCCTGGTCTAGTCCTGGTTTAGTCCTAGTTTAGTCCTGGTCTAGTCCTGGTCTAGTCTTGGTTTAGACCTGGTCTTGGCCTAGTCCTGGTTCAGTCCTAGTTTAGTCCTGGTCTAGTCCTGGTTTAGTCCTGGTCCAGTACTGGTTTAGTCCTGGTTTAGTACTGGTCTGGTCTTGGTTTAGTCCTGGTCTAGTCTTGGTTTACTCCTGGTCTAGTCCTGGTTTAGTCCTGGTCTAGTCCTGGTCTAGTCCTGGTTTAGTCCTGGTCTTGGGTACATTTGGTCCCGTCCGGGGAGGTGCTTTATATGACTCTGTCCTGGGTCAAATGGAAAGCTGCTGAGTCTGAGCCTGTTTACTTTTGGCCTGTTTTGGTTCTTGTGTTTATTTCTTGTTCTGTTTTGTTCAATGTCTTTTTTTGTCCTGTTTTCTGCAGCACATCCATAAGTTCATATTGGCTCACTCCCATTTTTATCCCTATAAAAACACAATTATACAATGTACTTGGAAGAAGGAAAACTGATACAATTCATATTTTGATGACAAACCTGTATTTTATATGAGGACATGGATATCAGCCTCCTACTCCTCCTCTCTATCTCTCCACTGTCAAAAGTTCCATCTCACTGGAAGAACAACAGACAAATAAATCCACTGTACTTTTGTATAAACAGATAAACTTATGTTATACCTGCACTGTATGGTGTTTGTTTGTGTAACTTTCAGTACTTTTTCCCTCCTGTTACTCTTTTCTAGGGTCACGTCACCTGGTGTTGGAAAATAATAAAGAAAAAACGTCAATCTGTGTGAATTGAATACTCACCATTTTTCTCCAAGTTAAATTTTATCCCAAACAGCAGCGCATTACAAAGAATTACAGAAACCATTTAGGACACAATCTATTCTAATGTTAGCACTAAAATATCTCCATGCTCGGGGACCCATGTGCCTCCAGGACCTGTGCATCTCTGAGTGTCTTTTGGTATTTTTTGTGACTTTGATTCACACCAACATAGATCAGTCAGACTATTAACATAATAATTATACACAAACTAAATAAACACACATTTCCATGCTCTACAAAATACCGCATGACCCTTGACCTGGATGCCGTCTCCGTGGATTCCCAGCTCCTCTTCTGCTCCTTCAAAGAAAAACAAAGAGAGAAAGGATCAGGTTCTTAAAAATAAAAGGAGTAGTTGTGTCTTTGAGGAGGAATTGGCCTCTGAGGCTCACTTGACCTTTTCCAGTCCTTCCAGTCCAGCTGGCGCTCCTGCAGGTAGGCCTCCATCTGCAGCACCCAGTCCGGCTTAGGTCCAGGGAACACGGCACAGACTCCACCACCACCTACGGGACAAGAGGGCGGGGTTAGGGCTCAGCTCTGGGATCTCAGCAGAAGAGCTGAGCCGAGGGCGCTAGGACAAGGCGGCGAGCAGAGCAGAAGAGTAACGCTTGAGAGCCTGGCGAGCACGACAAGGAGTGTTGAAGTCAGGAAGCATAGAGTCAGGAAGAGGAATGATCTGAAGGCCCCTGGCAGGAGGCAGCAGAGGAGAGCTTAGGGGCCTTCAGTGGAGCAGAGTGGGGCTGAGCAGGAGCAGAGCAGGAGCAGAGCAGGAGCAGAGCAGGAGCAGCGGGGCTGGGCCTCCTTGTCTAAACCAGCACAAGAGTGAACAGGCCAGCTGACAGGTTTGCTGGGGCCCAGGACAGGAAGGGTTCACCAAACCAAGTGTTCCTTGCTTTTATTTATATAATTTATTTTAAAAACAAAATAAACTGTATTAAGATAACAATTCTAAATTCTCAAAATGAAATCAGTAGAAACAGTGTGCAACAGGCACACATTTGATCCATGGGATCTCCAACAAAACTGTTCCACTGATCAAATCTCCTCATAAAGCAATAAATCTACTTCAAACCCAATCTCCAGTGTTTCTCCTACTCCTTATAAACATGAAAAACAAAAAAGAAAAATCTCTCTCCTCTCTCTGTTCTCTCTATCTGTGCATCACTCAAGGGTTTTTGGCCTGACTTTATTGAACACCTCTAAAATGCACACATAGAGCATTATAGAGATTATTCCAGTCCATGCACTCTCCCATTTCCAACAACAGGGGGAGACAGAGGAGAGGGAGACAGAGGAGAGGGAGAAAGAGGAGGGGGAGACAGAGGAGAGGGAGACAGAGGAGAGGGAGAAAGAGGAGAGGGAGAAAGAGGAGAGGGGAGACAGAGGAGAGGGAGACAGAGGAGAGGGAGAAAGAGGAGAGGGAGACAGAGGAGAGGGAGAAAGAGGAGAGGGGAGACAGAGGAGAGGGAGACAGAGGAGAGGGAGAAAGAGGAGAGGGGAGACAGAGGAGGGGGAGACAGAGGAGAGGGAGAGTGAGAGGGAGACAGGGATACTGCAATAGGACAGACTGGCCTCCGGACAGACTCAGCCTGTGCCCCGGTGAATTTAGTTTAGTCCTGGTTTAGTCCTAGTTTACTCCTCGTCTAGTCCTGGTTTAGTCCTGGTCTAGTCCTGGTTTAGTCCTAGTTTAGTCCTGGTCTAGTCCTGGTCTAGTCTTGGTTTAGACCTGGTCTTGGCCTAGTCCTGGTTCAGTCCTAGTTTAGTCCTGGTCTAGTCCTGGTTTAGTCCTGGTCCAGTACTGGTTTAGTCCTGGTCTAGTCTTGGTTTAGACCTGGTCTTGGCCTAGTCTTGGTTCAGTCCTAGTTTAGTCCTGGTCTAGTCCTGGTTTAGTCCTGGTCCAGTACTGGTTTAGTCCTGGTTTAGTACTGGTCTGGTCTTGGTTTAGTCCTGGTCTAGTCTTGGTTTACTCCTGGTCTAGTCCTGGTTTAGTCCTGGTCTAGTCCTGGTCTAGTCCTGGTTTAGTCCTGGTCTAGTCCTGGTCTAGTCCTGGTCTAGTCCTGGTTTAGTCCTGGTCTTGGGTACATTTGGTCCCGTCCGGGGAGGTGCTTTATATGACTCTGTCCTGGGTCAAATGGAAAGCTGCTGAGTCTGAGCCTGTTTACTTTTGGCCTGTTTTGGTTCTTGTGTTTATTTCTTGTTCTGTTTTGTTCAATGTCTTTTTTTGTCCTGTTTTCTGCAGCACATCCATAAGTTCATATTGGCTCACTCCCATTTTTATCCCTATAAAAACACAATTATACAATGTACTTGGAAGAAGGAAAACTGATACAATTCATATTTTGATGACAAACCTGTATTTTATATGAGGACATGGATATCAGCCTCCTACTCCTCCTCTCTATCTCTCCACTGTCAAAAGTTCCATCTCACTGGAAGAACAACAGACAAATAAATCCACTGTACTTTTGTATAAACAGATAAACTTATGTTATACCTGCACTGTATGGTGTTTGTTTGTGTAACTTTCAGTACTTTTTCCCTCCTGTTACTCTTTTCTAGGGTCACGTCACCTGGTGTTGGAAAATAATAAAGAAAAAACGTCAATCTGTGTGAATTGAATACTCACCATTTTTCTCCCAAGTTAAATTTTATCCCAAACAGCAGCGCATTACAAAGAATTACAGAAACCATTTAGGACACAATCTATTCTAATGTTAGCACTAAAATATCTCCATGCTCGGGGACCCATGTGCCTCCAGGACCTGTGCATCTCTGAGTGTCTTTTGGTATTTTTTGTGACTTTGATTCACACCAACATAGATCAGTCAGACTATTAACATAATAATTATACACAAACTAAATAAACACACATTTCCATGCTCTACAAAATACCGCATGACCCTTGACCTGGATGCCGTCTCCGTGGATTCCCAGCTCCTCTTCTGCTCCTTCAAAGAAAAACAAAGAGAGAAAGGATCAGGTTCTTAAAAATAAAAGGAGTAGTTGTGTCTTTGAGGAGGAATTGGCCTCTGAGGCTCACTTGACCTTTTCCAGTCCTTCCAGTCCAGCTGGCGCTCCTGCAGGTAGGCCTCCATCTGCAGCACCCAGTCCGGCTTAGGTCCAGGGAACAGGGGCACAGACTCCACCACCACCTACGGGACAAGAGGGGCGGGGTTAGGGCTCAGCTCTGGGATCTCAGCAGAAGAGCTGAGCCGAGGACGCTTAGGACAAGGGCGAGCGAGCAGAGCAGAAGAGTAACGCTTGAGAGCCTGACGAGCACGACAAGGAGTGTTGAAGTCAGGAAGCATAGAGTCAGGAAGAGGAATGATCTGAAGGCCCCTGGCAGGAGGAGCAGAGGAGAGCTTAGGGGCCTTCAGTGGAGCAGAGTGGGGCTGAGCAGGAGCAGAGCAGGAGCAGAGCAGGAGCAGAGCAGGAGCAGAGCAGGAGCAGAGCGGGGCTGGGCCTCCTTGTCTAAACCAGCACAAGAGTGAACAGGCCAGCTGACAGGTTTGCTGGGGCCCAGGACAGGAAGGGTTCACCAAACCAAGTGTTCCTTGCTTTTATTTATATAATTTATTTTAAAAACAAAATAAACTGTATTAAGATAACAATTCTAAATTCTCAAAATGAAATCAGTAGAAACAGTGTGCAACAGGCACACATTTGATCCATGGGATCTCCAACAAAACTGTTCCACTGATCAAATCTCCTCATAAAGCAATAAATCTACTTCAAACCCAATCTCCAGTGTTTCTCCTACTCCTTATAAACATGAAAAACAAAAAAGAAAAATCTCTCTCCTCTCTCTGTTCTCTCTATCTGTGCATCACTCAAGGGTTTTTGGCCTGACTTTATTGAACACCTCTAAAATGCACACATAGAGCATTATAGAGATTATTCCAGTCCATGCACTCTCCCATTTCCAACAACAGGGGGAGACAGAGGAGAGGGAGACAGAGGAGAGGGAGAAAGAGGAGAGGGGAGACAGAGGAGAGGGAGACAGAGGAGAGGGAGAAAGAGGAGAGGGGAGACAGAGGAGGGGGAGACAGAGGAGAGGGAGACAGAGGAGAGGGAGAAAGAGGAGAGGGGAGACAGAGGAGGGGGAGACAGAGGAGAGGGAGAAAGAGGAGAGGGAGAAAGAGGAGAGGGGAGACAGAGGAGAGGGAGACAGAGGAGAGGGAGACAGAGGAGAGGGAGAAAGAGGAGAGGGGAGACAGGGATACTGCAATAGGACAGACTGGCCTCCGGACAGACTCAGCCTGTGCCCCGGTGAATTTAGTTTAGTCCTGGTTTAGTCCTAGTTTACTCCTCGTCTAGTCCTGGTTTAGTCCTGGTCTAGTCCTGGTTTAGTCCTAGTTTAGTCCTGGTCTAGTCCTGGTCTAGTCTTGGTTTAGACCTGGTCTTGGCCTAGTCCTGGTTCAGTCCTAGTTTAGTCCTGGTCTAGTCCTGGTTTAGTCCTGGTCCAGTACTGGTTTAGTCCTGGTCTAGTCTTGGTTTAGACCTGGTCTTGGCCTAGTCTTGGTTCAGTCCTAGTTTAGTCCTGGTCCAGTACTGGTTTAGTCCTGGTTTAGTACTGGTCTGGTCTTGGTTTAGTCCTGGTCTAGTCTTGGTTTACTCCTGGTCTAGTCCTGGTTTAGTCCTGGTCTAGTCCTGGTCTAGTCCTGGTTTAGTCCTGGTCTTGGGTACATTTGGTCCCGTCCGGGGAGGTGCTTTATATGACTCTGTCCTGGGTCAAATGGAAAGCTGCTGAGTCTGAGCCTGTTTACTTTTGGCCTGTTTTGGTTCTTGTGTTTATTTCTTGTTCTGTTTTGTTCAATGTCTTTTTTGTCCTGTTTTCTGCAGCACATCCATAAGTTCATATTGGCTCACTCCCATTTTTATCCCTATAAAAACACAATTATACAATGTACTTGGAAGAAGGAAAACTGATACAATTCATATTTTGATGACAAACCTGTATTTTATATGAGGACATGGATATCAGCCTCCTACTCCTCCTCTCTATCTCTCCACTGTCAAAAGTTCCATCTCACTGGAAGAACAACAGACAAATAAATCCACTGTACTTTTGTATAAACAGATAAACTTATGTTATACCTGCACTGTATGGTGTTTGTTTGTGTAACTTTCAGTACTTTTTCCCTCCTGTTACTCTTTTCTAGGGTCACGTCACCTGGTGTTGGAAAATAATAAAGAAAAAACGTCAATCTGTGTGAATTGAATACTCACCATTTTTCTCCAAGTTAAATTTTATCCCAAACAGCAGCGCATTACAAAGAATTACAGAAACCATTTAGGACACAATCTATTCTAATGTTAGCACTAAAATATCTCCATGCTCGGGACCCATGTGCCTCCAGGACCTGTGCATCTCTGAGTGTCTTTGGTATTTTTGTGCGTTTGATTCACACCAACATAGATCAGTCAGACTATTAACATAATAATTATACACAAACTAAATAAACACACATTTCCATGCTCTACAAAATACCGCATGACCCTTGACCTGGATGCCGTCTCCGTGGATTCCCAGCTCCTCTTCTGCTCCTTCAAAGAAAAACAAAGAGAGAAAGGATCAGGTTCTTAAAAATAAAAGGAGTAGTTGTGTCTTTGAGGAGGAATTGGCCTCTGAGGCTCACTTGACCTTTCCAGTCCTTCCAGTCCAGCTGGCGCTCCTGCAGGTAGGCCTCCATCTGCAGCACCCAGTCCGGCTTAGGTCCAGGGAACAGGGGCACAGACTCCACCACCACCTACGGGACAAGAGGGGCGGGGTTAGGGCTCAGCTCTGGGATCTCAGCAGAAGAGCTGAGCCGAGGACGCTAGGACAAGGGCGGCGAGCAGAGCAGAAGAGTAACGCTTGAGAGCCTGACGAGCACGACAAGGAGTGTTGAAGTCAGGAAGCATAGAGTCAGGAAGAGGAATGATCTGAAGGCCCCTGGCAGGAGGAGCAGAGGAGAGCTTAGGGGCCTTCAGTGGAGCAGAGTGGGGCTGAGCAGGAGCAGAGCAGGAGCAGAGCAGGAGCAGAGCAGGAGCAGAGCGGGCTGGGCCTCCTTGTCTAAACCAGCACAAGAGTGAACAGGCCAGCTGACAGGTTTGCTGGGGCCCAGGACAGGAAGGGTTCACCAAACCAAGTGTTCCTTGCTTTTATTTATATAATTTATTTTAAAAACAAAATAAACTGTATTAAGATAACAATTCTAAATTCTCAAAATGAAATCAGTAGAAACAGTGTGCAACAGGCACACATTTGATCCATGGGATCTCCAACAAAACTGTTCCACTGATCAAATCTCCTCATAAAGCAATAAATCTACTTCAAACCCAATCTCCAGTGTTTCTCCTACTCCTTATAAACATGAAAAACAAAAAAGAAAAATCTCTCTCCTCTCTCTGTTCTCTCTATCTGTGCATCACTCAAGGGTTTTTGGCCTGACTTTATTGAACACCTCTAAAATGCACACATAGAGCATTATAGAGATTATTCCAGTCCATGCACTCTCCCATTTCCAACAACAGGGGGAGACAGAGGAGAGGGAGACAGAGGAGAGGGAGAAAGAGGAGGGGGAGACAGAGGAGGGGGAGACAGAGGAGAGGGAGAAAGAGGAGAGGGGAGACAGAGGAGGGGGAGACAGAGGAGAGGGAGACAGAGGAGAGGGAGAAAGAGGAGAGGGGAGACAGAGGAGGGGGAGACAGAGGAGAGGGAGAAAGAGGAGAGGGGAGACAGAGGAGGGGGAGACAGAGGAGAGGGAGACAGAGGAGAGGGGAGACAGAGGAGAGGGGAGACAGAGGAGGGGGAGACAGAGGAGAGGGAGACAGAGGAGAGGGAGAAAGAGGAGGGGAGACAGAGGAGAGGGAGAAAGAGGAGAGGGGAGACAGGGATACTGCAATAGGACAGACTGGCCTCCGGACAGACTCAGCCTGTGCCCCGGTGAATTTAGTTTAGTCCTGGTTTAGTCCTAGTTTACTCCTCGTCTAGTCCTGGTTTAGTCCTGGTCTAGTCCTGGTTTAGTCCTAGTTTAGTCCTGGTCTAGTCCTGGTCTAGTCTTGGTTTAGACCTGGTCTTGGCCTAGTCCTGGTTCAGTCCTAGTTTAGTCCTGGTCTAGTCCTGGTTTAGTCCTGGTCCAGTACTGGTTTAGTCCTGGTCTAGTCTTGGTTTAGACCTGGTCTTGGCCTAGTCTTGGTTCAGTCCTAGTTTAGTCCTGGTCTAGTCCTGGTTTAGTCCTGGTCCAGTACTGGTTTAGTCCTGGTTTAGTACTGGTCTGGTCTTGGTTTAGTCCTGGTCTAGTCTTGGTTTACTCCTGGTCTAGTCCTGGTTTAGTCCTGGTCTAGTCCTGGTCTAGTCCTGGTTTAGTCCTGGTCTTGGGTACATTTGGTCCCGTCCGGGGAGGTGCTTTATATGACTCTGTCCTGGGTCAAATGGAAAGCTGCTGAGTCTGAGCCTGTTTACTTTTGGCCTGTTTTGGTTCTTGTGTTTATTTCTTGTTCTGTTTTGTTCAATGTCTTTTTTTGTCCTGTTTTCTGCAGCACATCCATAAGTTCATATTGGCTCACTCCCATTTTTATCCCTATAAAAACACAATTATACAATGTACTTGGAAGAAGGAAAAATGATACAATTCATATTTTGATGACAAACCTGTATTTTATATGAGGACATGGATATCAGCCTCCTACTCCTCCTCTCTATCTCTCCACTGTCAAAAGTTCCATCTCACTGGAAGAACAACAGACAAATAAATCCACTGTACTTTTGTATAAACAGATAAACTTATGTTATACCTGCACTGTATGGTGTTTGTTTGTGTAACTTTCAGTACTTTTTCCCTCCTGTTACTCTTTTCTAGGGTCACGTCACCTGGTGTTGGAAAATAATAAAGAAAAAACGTCAATCTGTGTGAATTGAATACTCACCATTTTTCTCCCAAGTTAAATTTTATCCCAAACAGCAGCGCATTACAAAGAATTACAGAAACCATTTAGGACACAATCTATTCTAATGTTAGCACTAAAATATCTCCATGCTCGGGGACCCATGTGCCTCCAGGACCTGTGCATCTCTGAGTGTCTTTTGGTATTTTTTGTGACTTTGATTCACACCAACATAGATCAGTCAGACTATTAACATAATAATTATACACAAACTAAATAAACACACATTTCCATGCTCTACAAAATACCGCATGACCCTTGACCTGGATGCCGTCTCCGTGGATTCCCAGCTCCTCTTCTGCTCCTTCAAAGAAAAACAAAGAGAGAAAGGATCAGGTTCTTAAAAATAAAAGGAGTAGTTGTGTCTTTGAGGAGGAATTGGCCTCTGAGGCTCACTTGACCTTTTCCAGTCCTTCCAGTCCAGCTGGCGCTCCTGCAGGTAGGCCTCCATCTGCAGCACCCAGTCCGGCTTAGGTCCAGGGAACAGGGGCACAGACTCCACCACCACCTACGGGACAAGAGGGGCGGGGTTAGGGCTCAGCTCTGGGATCTCAGCAGAAGAGCTGAGCCGAGGACGCTTAGGACAAGGGCGAGCGAGCAGAGCAGAAGAGTAACGCTTGAGAGCCTGACGAGCACGACAAGGAGTGTTGAAGTCAGGAAGCATAGAGTCAGGAAGAGGAATGATCTGAAGGCCCCTGGCAGGAGGAGCAGAGGAGAGCTTAGGGGCCTTCAGTGGAGCAGAGTGGGGCTGAGCAGGAGCAGAGCAGGAGCAGAGCAGGAGCAGAGCAGGAGCAGAGCGGGGCTGGGCCTCCTTGTCTAAACCAGCACAAGAGTGAACAGGCCAGCTGACAGGTTTGCTGGGGCCCAGGACAGGAAGGGTTCACCAAACCAAGTGTTCCTTGCTTTTATTTATATAATTTATTTTAAAAACAAAATAAACTGTATTAAGATAACAATTCTAAATTCTCAAAATGAAATCAGTAGAAACAGTGTGCAACAGGCACACATTTGATCCATGGGATCTCCAACAAAACTGTTCCACTGATCAAATCTCCTCATAAAGCAATAAATCTACTTCAAACCCAATCTCCAGTGTTTCTCCTACTCCTTATAAACATGAAAAACAAAAAAGAAAAATCTCTCTCCTCTCTCTGTTCTCTCTATCTGTGCATCACTCAAGGGTTTTTGGCCTGACTTTATTGAACACCTCTAAAATGCACACATAGAGCATTATAGAGATTATTCCAGTCCATGCACTCTCCCATTTCCAACAACAGGGGGAGACAGAGGAGAGGGAGACAGAGGAGAGGGAGAAAGAGGAGAGGGGAGACAGAGGAGGGGGAGACAGAGGAGAGGGAGAAAGAGGAGAGGGAGAAAGAGGAGAGGGGAGACAGAGGAGAGGGAGACAGAGGAGAGGGAGAAAGAGGAGAGGGGAGACAGAGGAGAGGGAGAAAGAGGAGAGGGAGACAGAGGAGAGGGGAGACAGAGGAGGGGGAGACAGAGGAGAGGGGAGACAGAGGAGGGGGAGAAAGAGGAGAGGGGAGACAGAGGAGGGGGAGACAGAGGAGAGGGAGACAGAGGAGAGGGGAGACAGGGATAGTGCAATAGGACAGTGGTTCTCAAACTAGGGGTCGGGACCCCAATGGGGGTCGTGAAATGATTTTCAGGGGTCCCCAGATGATGGGAAAAATGTATACAATAGTGTTAAACAAGGCTTGACACCTTCAAATGCAGTGGTAATTGTAGATTCCTATTATATTACTGTATCACCATCCCACCCCATTCCCATTTTGTTTTATTAATTCATATTTTTATTTATTATTACTAATATTATTTTTTAACTTTGTTTTGTTTGTTGTGGCTTTTTTTTCTGTTTGGGTGTAACTTTGTGTAAAACTGGAACAAAACCTAAATAAAAAATAAACGCTGAAACACAGTGGTTCAGCGTCTCGCCTCACAGCAGGAGGGTCACCGGGCGGATTAGCGCTTTTCACGGCGAGCTTTTTTGTTCCCGACGTAAATTTCTCATGAATTTTTCCCGAGACTTTTAGAAAAAAATCAGTTTGAAGCCACGACAGAAGCGAGCGGTCCAAAAATCACGTTTAAAATCTAAGAATGTTTAATAACTTAGTGGTTTGAGTCAGTGTTTCCAAACCGGGGTACGGGGACTAGGGATGGGACAATAAACAATAATATCGTTTATCGTGATAAAAAGGAAAGACAACAATCGTTTGTGCTACATTTTGTTTAATCGTGATAATCGCCAACAAAGATAATCGCCATTTTGTCACCAGATTGTGCAGAAAAAAACGACTTATCCATTATGTTCTCCTCTAGATCGTTTTTGTTTTCACTTAAAATAAAGTACAAATATGTCAGAAGTTGTTAGTAATGTCTTTATACATCACATTCTGTCAGCCATTTTAATAACTATCGCTAATCACAATTATTCCGGCCGTGATAATCGTGACACCAAATTTCAATATTGTCCCAGGCCGTGAGGGACGTGAGCAATTACCAGGGGGAACTTAAGGATTTAAAAGAAAATGAATGTAGTTTTATCTGAATAAAAAGGTGACATTACACAGCAAAAGAAGAAAAACAATCTAGATAAGTTCATGTGACTTGTTTTCAGGATCTTAATGTCAATAACTCTTGCTGGACTTAGATTAAATTAGGTCTGGGTGATACGGCAAGAAAAGATTATCACGATTTTCTTGGGGCCAGATCACGATTTTATCACGATTCATGTTCACTTTGGAGTTTTCCATTGCCTATAATAATAATAATTATAATCATCTTTTTGACATTTTGTTTAAATTATGTTTCTGTCTTTGTCCAGTGAACAATTACGATCATTAATAATTACAGCAGAATATTTTTGTCGTATTTAAACACGTCTTTGTCACTTTTAGTCGTGTCTTTGTCGTCTTTTACTCACGTTTTTGTGTGTTTTGAGTTGAATTTCGAACGCATTTTTGTGGATTTTGGTGGCGCTTTCGTCGTTTGTTTCAGAACACGGCTAAACGGCAAGTGTGTTTGAACAGACGGCTGCATTAAAGAGACAAACAGTGAATCACCACGATTTCACAAAAACAGCAGATTGTCACAGGGATGAGCTCAACATTCGATGTTTATCACTGCGTCGTCCAGCCCTAGATGAATGTATGTTTTTTCATCTCAGTGAACGATGCTCCTCTCCTGGGTCAAAGGTCGTTCAACATCTGGTTCACACCAGACCAAATATGGGTCCTCTGCCTTGTTTGCTGTTTCAGGGTCCTCTGCACCCGGCGTAAATCCAACCTTTGCACACAAGGGCCTCTTTGACTGACTTTGTCCACCTTTGGTTCGTACAAACATATGTCTGTACTTGGACCTCAATCTGCACGTCCACTTTTACTCTGTTTTGCTCACAGGTTTATACTGGTGGTATCTTCACCGCGGCGTTTGCAAATCCACAAAGTGTCCTGGATCCAGTAACATATTTCACATCTACCTGGTTCTTTGTTTTGGATCATTTCATAACAATTCACAAACACTTAGTTGAGAACAGCCTTTTAATTTCCTCACTATGAATTTTTACGTGACATTTGTTAATTTTTCTGTTTCCACATATAATATATTTTGTTTTGCTCAGGTTTATTGATCATTTATTGACATTTCTTTAGAATTGTAAGTTCTCTTTCAACTGTTTCCAAGAGTTGGTCTAGATCTTTTCTGAGCAGCACAGACTTGTATCATCTGCAAATAATATACAATGTAGATTTTTTAAATTGTAGAAAACAATCTACATTGTAGAAATGTAGATTTTTTAATTCTACAATGTAGATTATTTACGGAAAACAGAGTTATACATTGTAGATTTTATATTTATATTATTTACAGAAAACAGAACCTCCCGCTGTTTTAGACGAATAGAACATAAATGTTATGTGAGCCATTGGGTCTCTTAGTTAAGAAAGTTTTTGTTGATGGTTAAAAGCATAATTTAATTTAAGATAAAAACAATTAAAATATATTGTAAGTTTTAAATATGGTTAAATGTATCATTTGAGTTCAAAACAGGTAAAAATGTATTCAAAGAATCTGCATCTGTTCCACCGCTCCTGTTTTAAAAGGCGTGTGATGTCATCACGCTGTGAGTGGGCGGAGCTACGCCAGGTGTGGGAGCGCACAGATTTTCTACCTGTTGTCTGTTGGATCCATATATTTTCATTAAAAGCCAATCAGAATGGAATTATGTCTCCTCATCCTTCAGCGTAAGAAAACTTTCATACACGCAGCTCTCTGGCTGACGAACGTTTAAATTGGACGCTACATTAGTAGAAAATCTGCTCCAGACTCTGAATGGAAGGCCTGAAGCCTGTGTAGCCACGCAAGGCGTAACAAAGAACCCTGGAGCAGCGTGTGATCCGCAGCAGCGGCGCTGGAACACAAGGCACTGAACCACCGCAGCGCGGAGGCAATGAATGGACATGAATGAACTTTGATGCGAGCGGACTGGAACACGTTTGATGAAAAGTTGGATTACAAATGTTAAAGATACTCACTGGATTACCCTGCGCCCTTTCTGGACTACATGGCCAAGAGGACTGCGTTTTATTGAAATTGTGTTCGTAAAAGAAGCGGAAAACACGCAATTTGCGCACGGATTGCCACAGTTTGTTGGCACAATGGCCGAGGACAAAGGAAAAGTGGACGCAGCGGTTCAAATGGACAAGGATGGAAAAAATACATCAAAACGAGTGAGTAAACCAACAGAAAAGGCTTTGGAGGAAAAACTTCATAGACTTTTGACAACAAGAAGAGGTATCTTAAGCCGCATCACAAGCAAGAAAAATGACATTGAAAGATTAATGCTGGACTCTGCTAATGCACATGAAGTTAAAAAGTTCAGAAATGTCAAATTTCATTTCGAGAGGAACCAGTAGCAGTAATGGCAGACATTGAATCCATGCTTTACCAAGTAAAGGTACCAAATGAAGATGTTGATATGTTAGGTTTTCTGTGGTGACCAGATGCAAACTTGGATGCTCCTCTCAAAGATTACAGAATGACAGTGCACATTTTCGGTGCAACATCGTCACCTAGTGTTGCTTCATATGCACTGCGCAGAACAGCGGAAGACAGAAAAGAGACTGCAGATCCAGAGGCAGTAAAGACTGTTCTGAACCGTTTCTATGTAGATGACTGCATGAAATCAACATCCACAGAGGACGAGGCAGTTGCTTTGGTCCAGAATGTGCAGCATCTATGTAGAGAAGGAGGATGGGGATGGGGGGCAAAATGGGTGAGCAATAGCAGAAATGTTTTGTCAACTATTCCAGCTGAGCATCGGGCAAGTGAATACAAAACTCTTGATCTGAAGCATGACATGCTGCCCTCTGAACGTGCCCTTGGTATCCAGTGGTGCACAGAAGATGATACATTCATAGACAGCGTCAAAACCCTGAACAAACCTACAACAAGAAGAGGAATCCTGCTCCTCTAACCCTCACTTTGTCGTACGGTGAAATCTCCCACTGCACAATCTTCCACATGTCTCAAAGAGGACTTCATCGTTTCCCTAGAAAAAAGGCAAAAGATCATTAATTATTACGTTTGTATGTCCATGCCCTCCCTGAAAAAGGACTTTAAAACATGAATTTCTTTAGAAAGAAAACACATTCCTCAAAAACCTTTTTACCTCATAGTTTTAAAATGCTTGCTCTACCTCATCAAAACTCAATGTAGGACTTAAAGGTATATGAGCAAAATATCAACTTTATTTGGAACAATGCGATGTAGTACTTTATTACATTACAAAAAATATCATCAAGTATTATGTGGTGATTTTGAATTTAAAGAAATGAATGAATTGTGTTTTACAAACTGATGTCTGAGCCTTTTGTATACCATTAGCTGAAAGCAGTGCAGTTGGCTAATCTGCCCAGGTGAATTGCACCTGTCGGCTCCTGTTTGCCCCTGCCTGCCTCTCTGCTCTGCATTTAGTCGGATGTTGGGTGTTTGAGGTCCTAGTGCTTGATATGTTTATTTAATTCATTCATTTTCTACCGCTTATTCCCGTTAGGGGTCGCGGGTGACTGGAGCCTATCCCAGTGACTTTGGGCCTTAGGCGGGGTACACCCTGGACAGTGGCCAACTCATCAAGGGCTAACACAGAGAGACAGAGACATTGACAGACAACCATTCACTCACTAGGGGCAATTTAGAGTTTCCAATTAACCTACACAGTCATGGCTTTGGACGGTGGGAGGAAGCCGGAGAACCCACGGTAACACGGGGAGGACATGCAGACTCCACCCAGAGAGATCATGTGATGTTGGGGTGGTCCAGAATTCGAACCCACAATTATTTAATTGATTTCTATAAATTTATATTGGCACAATGAAATTCACATGAAAGCTTCAATTCATTGCCTGTAACGTCACAGAACTGGGGAATTCAAAGTGTTGTTGAGAGCTTGGGGAGAACTTTATCATAACATCATCAAGTATACTCACCACATGCTTTGAGGCTCCTCATGAAGGTAAAGGCATAACCCTTTCAAAAGGAACTGCCATCCAATGTGACGTGGTAAAGACTTAATTAGAAACATTTCTTGACAACAAATATAAAGCTGTATATGTTCTCTCTGATATTCTCTCAGTGTTGAAGTCACTATTAGGAAAGCATTATGAAACTACTCAAATTTAAAAACTCAAATTTAAAAATGTCAGTGTTTTTTGATCTCACGTGCGCAGTTCAAAATGTGGAACAAAAGACACATTTGTCACCACAGGGACCTCCTTTAAAAAATAACCATAAATACCATATTCACAAATGTCCTTTGCTCAATAAATAACAAAATTAGCTTTGAAAGGACAAAAAACATATATCACTAATCTATGTAGATTTCAGGCTCAGTTAAAAGTGGGGACCACTCAAGACTCTCGACAGCAAATTTGAAGGTATCGAAAATTCTTTCTCTCATCTTACCTCTGTCATCAGATCTGTGAGGTTTTTCAGTTTTTGTCCCATGAGTCCTCTCCTCTTGATGGAGCTGGTCAGACAAAAAGTCTAACTGTGGAACGAACCGGGACTGGAGTGGGAGGGTTGTAATTTTTTTAAACTCCGCATTTATCTGGAAAGACAAAAATGGTAAATATTAAAATTTTCAAAATTGCAATAAAGGTGAATAGAATAGTAATTACTGTATAAACCAAGTTATAAAAATCTAACAATGATACAGTAATTTTGTCAATAATAGAGAAGCAGTCTGCGTTATCTCGTGTTCTCTGTGGTCCAATCGTTGATGAGGCACCACCACATGAGGCGTATCTAAACTCTTGTGTTTTATTTCTTGTGGTTATGAGTTGTAATTTCTTGGCGAACATGAGAGAGATGGCAAAAATCCACACAGCACCAGCACCAGAGTCATAATGGAGGCTTGGTTAGCACACAGAGAAGCAACTTTCTGAACTGGGTGAACAGTGTTAACTTTTACCTCTGGACTGAGCAGAGCGCGGTGTCGTCTCTCGTCATGGATGGAGCTCAGCGTCAGCAGCTGGTGTACCACACTGTAATGACAGTATCATGACATTAAACGGAGTTCTGCTGTGCGCACTCTTAATCCAGTCCGTGTCCAGTTAGCATAATACATTCTAAAATTAAATTAATGAATGAATTAAACATAACAGCTAAGTTACTAAATTTAGTAACACTCAAAAGATTGATTTGTACACTTAAAAGTAGCAGGTGGAGCTGTTGCACCTAACATTACACCTGTTTAGTTAACATTAACCTTGACTTGGTTTGTTCCAATAGGTCTCAACTTACAAATGTTAAAAGCTTAATTTTCTAACGTAGTAACGTTGCATTCTTAGGACCAAATAAAACAAGTTTACCTTTAGAAATCACGAGGACTCCAGGAACGAACTTAAACCAGTCGAAAAGTCCCAAAATACAGCAAAGAGAAGGAAAAAATGGCTGCTGCAGCTTCTTCTGTTAAACGTTTTTCCCGGTCACAGGAAGGGGAGGGAGTTATTTTTTGAAAAGTGGGGTGTGGCTTCACTGGCAGCATAACTTTTTCATGCATAGCCAGGGCTCTCAAGTCTCACGCATTGACCGTGAGACACACGCATTTGGGTATGTTCACACGCCACACTTCATATTTCTCACGCTCAAAACTAAAGACGCCATAAAATAAAATAAGGCCATGCTCCGTGTTGAAATATTTGAAATGGATGTGCAGCCGTATTTTGTACACGGAACTGTTACTGTAATGAACGCACACTGTCCAATCAGGTCAATCCATCTCTCTCGTTACGCTCGTCACGCTCCAGCTCCTCTAAATGTAAACACTGGCCAGTGAATTTAAAGCGCAAAATTCACGCGCACAACTCTCAAACAAATAACTGCCAAAACTTTCTGCAGTGATATGGACACACAATAACGACGGTAAGTAAGATTCAAAGTCCGCACTGTTACATTCCACTTTATGATGAGCGGGACTCAGCGCTCCGAGAGTGAGGCGCGAGAGCGTGCGCTCTGTGCTGGAGGCTCGTGTGCTCCGACAGCGAGCCTCGTCCGCTCCGTGCGCGGGCCTCGTCCGCTCCGTGCGCGGGTCTGGTGCAATCGGCGAGTCATTCAAGCCCGCCTCAGCGCTTCTGCTGCTCTCAGCGCCTTTTCCATGCGCTCCCTGTCCACATCCTTCAGACAGTTCAGAGAAAAGTGGCACCTGAGGCTGGGCCTCATAGCTCCGTGTCGGTTCACGCCTTCAATTCTCTCTCTCTTCACAAAATCGCAGAGTGCTCTGGCTCACTGCGGCGCCAAGAAGGGCTCAACCTCTAACTCATCCTAACTAATTCGTCCTAACTAATTTGTCCTAGACAAGGACCGAGATGTGTCCAATTTTCTCTATAACCTGCGCAGCCTCAAAACTGCAACTGCACCTCCAGTTTTATGTACATTCAAAGTGTTTTAGTTAATGTACATTCTAAGTGTATAGTTGATATTGAAATCTGTCAAATGCAGATATAAGGCAGTCAAAACCCACCGTCCCTGATCAGGGACAGTATCAGAGTTTTTACATACATGCGTCATTCATTAAAAACAAATGTTTTCAATACAGACATGTTATATGTCATTTGAAAGTTTAGAGTGACCACTAAACGTCTAAAATGTTAAATCCTCGCTAAATCACCTCCCAAAATACTTGTAAGCTATCAAACTGTAACATAACCAAACGGTTCATCTCTTTAGGAACAAATGCGTTCGAAAGCGACAAAAACACAGCGATACAAACAACAAATTCAACTCAAAACACACAAAAACGTGACTAAAAGACGACAAAGACACGACTAAAAGTGACAAAGACGTGTTTAAATACGACAAAAATATTCTGCTGTAATTATTAATGATCGTAATTGTTCACTGGACAAAGACAGAAACACAAACAAAATGTCAAAAATGATGATTATTATTATTATTATTGGCAATGGAAAACTACAAAGTGAACATGAATCGTGATAAAATCATGATCCGGGCCCATGATGATCTTTTTTGGCCGTATCGTCCAGGCCTAGTGCCATGTATTTCTGAAGAAAATATAGATGATAAACGATAAAATAATAACACATTCAAGCCACTGGAACAAACCACGTTAACCCCAAAACGTGAAAAACAAACCAGAACACGTCCATCAGCTGTGGTTTCCTTTAACAGCTGTGAATAAAAAGGAATAAATTAACAAAAAATCCAGAATCACAGCTGGTTTTTAAAGTGTCTCTCACAGGTTGGACTCATTTTACTAAAATGCAGCTGGTCCCTGTGACAATCTGCTATCTTTGTTAAATCGTGGTATTATGACTGTTTCTCTCTTTAATGCAGCCGTCTGTTCAAACATTTTCTGAAACAAGCGACAAAAGCGCCACCAAAATCCACAAAAATGCATTAGAAAGCGACAAAAACACGCCTCCAAAAAACAAATTAAACTCAATGCACCAAAACATGACTAAAAGACGACAAAGACACGACTAAAAGTGACAAAGACGACAGACAAAAATATTCTGCTTTGATAATTAACGATCGTAATTGTTCACTGGACAAAGACAGAAACATAATTTAAACAAAATGTCAAAAAGATGATTATAATTATTATTATTATAGGCAATGGAAAACTCCAAAGTGAACATGAATCGTGATAAAATCGTGATCTGGCCCCAAGAAAATCGTGATAATCTTTTCTTGCCGTATCACCCAGACCTAATTTAATCTAAGTCCAGCAAGAGTTATTGACATTAAGATCCTGAAAACAAGTCACATGAACTTATCTAGATTGTTTTTCTTCTTTTGCTGTGTAATGTCACCTTTTTATTCAGATAAAACTACATTCATTTTCTTTTAAATCCTTAAGTTCCCCCTGGTAATTGCTCACGTCCCTCACGGCCTGGGACAATATTGAAATTTGGTGTCACGATTATCACGGCCGGAATAATTGTGATTAGCGATAGTTATTAAAATGGCTGACAGAATGTGATGTATAAAGACATTACTAACAACTTCTGACATATTTGTACTTTATTTTAAGTGAAAACAAAAACGATCTAGAGGAGAACATAATGGATAAGTCGTTTTTTTCTGCACAATCTGGTGACAAAATGGCGATTATCTTTGTTGGCGATTATCACGATTAAACAAAATGTAGCACAAACGATTGTTGTCTTTCCTTTTTATCACGATAAACGATATTATTGTTTATTGTCCCATCCCTAGTCCCCGTACCCCGGTTTGGAAACACTGACTCAAACCACTAAGTTATTAAACATTCTTAGATTTTAAACGTGATTTTTGGACCGCTCGCTTCTGTCGTGGCTTCAAACTGATTTTTTTCTAAAAGTCTCGGGAAAAATTCATGAGAAATTTACGTCGGGAACAAAAAAGCTCGCCGTGAAAAGCGCTAATCCGCCCGGTGACCCTCCTGCTGTGAGGCGAGACGCTGAACCACTGTGTTTCAGCGTTTATTTTTTATTTAGGTTTTGTTCCAGTTTTACACAAAGTTACACCCAAACAGAAAAAAAAGCCACAACAAACAAAACAAAGTTAAAAAATAATATTAGTAATAATAAATAAAAATATGAATTAATAAAACAAAATGGGAATGGGGTGGGATGGTGATACAGTAATATAATAATAAATAATACAAGGTTTAAAGGAGGAAACATTGGCATATTATACATATCCATAGTAATAATATCCATATTGCACATTAAATACTAAATGCACATGTAAGGCCCATAAATACATTCACTAAAGTCTTTAATTTACTCATATTACATTAACATTATATAATAACAAAGTCACAACAGTTTCCTCTTCTCATAATGTCCTTTGTTTGTGCAGGTGGAGTTTAACTGTGGTCCATGGGCCTGGTTTTTACACAATGTTCTAAACACGCTGTGGTTATTGTCGTGTGACTGTGGCCCGTGTGTGACGTGTGCAGATGTACAGCCTGTTCCTGACGGCGGCGACGGGTCATGTGACTCAGGAGAAGAGCCAATCGGGCGACTGGGCCAGAGCGGTGCATGCTGGGACACAGGCCATGAGGAGGTGAGAGCCAAACGGGACGTGTTCACGACGAGGGGACGTCGCAGTCACATGGACACGAGAATTTACCAGTGCAATATGTCATTGTTGTGGTGGAGGGGGCTTTGTCTAAAAGTGACAAAAATGTGACTAAAAGCAAGAAAAATGTGACAAAACTATGACTAAAAGCAACAAAAACGAGACTTACATTGACAAATCTGACTTAAAGTGACACAACACAACTGAAAGCAAAAAAAAAGTGGCTAAAAGTGTGAAAAACGGGACTAAAAGAGACAAAAACGGGACCAAAAGCAACAAAAATGTGAAGGATTTTTTTGCCCGTAGACCTGTTCATGGACAGGGCAGTGTAGTGTGAAATGGGTTTGAGACGATATGGACATGCAGCAAAGATTTGAACTCGCAACGCTGCCTGCCTCCTGTGTGTGCTATCCTCTCGACCACAGAACGCACAAAACTAGCACATTTTAATGAAAAGGGCCACTGACAATCCTGTGGCAGTAACAGTGCATTTTACTGAAGAGGAGTTAACAATGACTTGTTTTGTAGAAAGCACCGAGCCATGGCCACAGCTTGTCTCTTTAATCTGCTCACATTTCCAAAGTTTTTACTTCGGTAAATATGCACATCCAGTCACTGTATTTATACAGCACATTTTACAAACAAACCATTTAAAAAACGCTGCACAGAAACTGAATGACAACCATAATCATAAACAAACAAAAAAGGTGAAAAACCTGGATTTTTAATGTTTCAAAACATGAAAAACAAAACTAGTTACATCAGTCACATGTATCGCGTACTTTCAGAAAACATTAGCATGCTGATGGCGCGCTTCCTGCTTCCTTCATGGGATAAAACGCTCTATAAATTGATGCAGAGAAAACATTATGGCGTCATTTTCACCCAAATAGATTTTACAATATATCTGTGCTGCGGCAACACAGATTTGACTTTATTACATGCAAAAATGGACTAGCTCTATTTTTCCTGTTTCACAATTGTAAAAATCTATTTGACCAATCTTCAAAACGATAAAAGCAGTCAAATCAAAGGGGCCATAAAATAGCAATAAGGAAACATAAATAAAAGCGAAAACACCTCCTCTTCTCTCTTAATGAGTGAAAATTAACACCTCATTTAGTGCTCTGACATTGCACGTGGATTGCATGTGGATTTCTCTGGGATTATTGGTCCAATCAAGATGAAATATAGCTGTAGTAATCCTGGCACTCTGCTCTCTCAGAAAGTCGAGTCCAAAGTTGTGATACATTTTTTTCCTCCTGCCTTAATCAGAACACAAGCCATATGAAAATAAACTCACTTATTTGAGTGTTAGTGCAGAGTCTGCGTTAACTGAGCAAGAAAATGACACAAAATGACAATTTGTGTTTTAGGGCACAGTGAACCCGGACGGCTACATCTCCACTCTGCCCGGCTCCAGCGTGGTGTTCCACTGGCCACGCAACGACTACGACCAGCTCCTGTGTGTGCGCCTCATGGACACGCCCAACTGCACCTGGTCTGGAGGCTTCGAGATCAACCAGAACAAGTCCTTCCACATAAACATGAGGTCAGCTATACACCCTGTCAAAATGTCAACACAAATATTCAAAATTCCAGAGAGGAGCAAAAGTGGAACACAATGTGATTTCACTGGATGAACTAGGATTGACCTCGGGGTTTGCGTTATAATCTCACTAAATATGAAAAATCCAGCTGGTTTTGTCAAAGTAAAAGCACTCAGATATACGTGAGTCATGTCAGTTAATCATTGAAAATGTGTTATGAGCTACTTGATTTTGCCTTTAAACGTTCTGATGAACGCAAACTGGGTCTCCCCAGTTCTCTGCTGGGGGCTAATGCTGCTTCCTCCTCCTCTCCATTCCAGAGACACCTTGGGCAGTTGCTTCTTTCTGCGAACGGAAATCAGCCTCAAGGGAGCCACTTATCAGATCTCCTTCAGCGACACGGACCAACTGCCCCCACCGTTCCGCATCCAGAACATCTCCGAGGTAAGCCGCCGTCCACTCGCTCGCAGCCGTCCTCTAAATCCTGGAGAACGTTGCTGATGGTCCACTACACGTCCTGCAGGTGCCCATCCAGTTCTGGCAGCACGGCGTGGCAGACATGAAGCTGCGCACTGAGGTGAAGGCCGGAGCGCTGCTGGACTACGCCTGCGATGAGCCCACCCTGCCACCCTACCTCAGCCTCATCGTCAAGGGAGCAGGGTCGTCCGAGGTCACCGCCGACATGAACTTCTTCAGAGAGTACAATAAGCTCTACTACGAGAACTTCATCTACATCGCTGCCACTCACACCTTCTCACAGTACGGATCACACTGTTTCTGTTTTTGCAGTGGTGGAAAGTGACAAAGTACTGAAGTATTGTTCTCGAGTAACAGTTTAGGTATGTGTAAAATATCCACAGTTAAAAAAAAAAACTTTTGACTTTTATTACATTTGAAGGCAGGTTTATGTACTTTCTTCTCCATTACATTTATAACTGGACTTAAACATAGAAAGAACTTTCCAATACATTTTGAAGTACTTTTACTCAAGTAGAATTTTAAGTGATACTTTTACCTGGTAATTGGTTTTCTCCTGTATCTGTTCTTTTACTTAAGTACCAAAATTGAGCAGCCATCCATCACTGCTTTTTTGCTTCTTGTTCAAAGTTGTTGGTTCAAACTCTAAAGTCTGGTTTTGTGCAACAGGAAAGTGGACGGGAGAAAGAAACGCCTGGTGAGCTGTGCCGAGCTTGTGCTTGATGTGGACACCAAAACACAAAGAGTCATTCTGAAGGAGCCTGGAGTTTCGTTTCATCGACTCCAGACAAACTGATGAAACAATTACTGACAATTGATTTGTTGAGCACTGACAGTCAATGTTTGACAGGAGCCTGGGAAGCGTTCGCAGCTCTGGAGGATGACGGGGACAGGCATGTTATGTCACGAGGGCTCGTCCCCTCCACAGAGCAAACCTGCCCAGCCCCGGCCCCTGGACTCCTCCCTGGTGCTGGACATCGCTGGGCTTGCTGCCGTTTCTGACAACAGGTCGGTTTTTCAAACAATAGTAAGAGGTTATGCAGATCACAACATTCAGAATTTTAGCACTGAGTGGAAAAGTTGTGTGAGTGTCGTGGTGAGGTATGACATTTTCTCCTGTAAAAGTTGTCAATGTCAAAGAGCTGCTACAGTCTGATGACAAATATACAAGTCTACAACTCCTGCAGAATAGTTAGTTTGTACCTGACATCTAAAAAAAGAAAGTAAAGAGAAGAAAACCAGATAAACGGCACACAGCAGCTCACATTTATCACTGATACAGACACACACAGTTGAACTGATTACATTTCTCTCCTTAAATAACATGTTTCTGAGTCTGAGTGTTGTGTGAATAATAGCTTGGTTAATTGACGTGGGGATTGTTGAAGTTTCCTTTATCTCCAGATTGCCGTGAGCAAACAAGCTAGCTAAGCTCTGCACAGTCGAAGCAATAACGGACAAACTACTTTTAGCATCCATTTTATCACATAACTTTATGTGATAAAATGGCAAAATAACGCAAAGAAACTAATTTTTATCAGTTGTCTTGCCCATAGTTCTGCAACTCAGTGCCGCTCAGAATGATTTTTCCTTTTAAAATGATGTTGATGCATAACTTCTGAGATTGTCTGAATACAAATGAGTCATTCTGTGTTCCAGGTATGAGCCTCTGATGCTGAGGAGGCCGGACTCCCGCCGCAGCACCACTCAGACCTGGTACTTTAGCTCTGGCATGCTCACCTGTGGCCTGCCCCGCCTTGTGGTTCAGGTGAGTACTGCATGTTAGGAACCATCTGCTTCATGCGTCAGTCTGAGGATCCACAAGAAGCTGGGTCCTCAAGGACACCAACAACTCTGATATTCAAATACCTCCTCTTTTACTGCTAGCTTGACTCGAGCTAATTCGCTGTGCTCTCTGGTGCTTTGTCAGGTCAAAGGGGGCGTGGCAGGCCTGTATGACAGCGCACAGGGGGTACTAGGCCCAGACTCAGGTCTACAGGCTCCTAACCCAGAGCAGCAGTTCATCAACCAGAAGATGAGGCCTGGTTCTGGGGTGCTGTCTGTGCAGGTGCTCCCAGATGGACCCACTCGTGTCCTCCAGGTAAGTCTCACTCAACACTAAGGCTTTGTGTTCAGAAAGAGGCCAGTCTGGGATGAATGCAAAAGTATTAAACAATCAAAAATAACTGGAATGTCCATTCTGCAGTAGCTCTGTGTTCTCCTGTGTGCAGATCAGTGATAACTTCCGGCGGAGCATGTCTGGCTCTCCCACAGAGCTGGAGCTGGACAAGGAAGAGAAGCCCAAGGAGCTGGAGCAGGAGCTGGAGGTATTTACTCTGCGCCTGCTGTAGATAACTGTGTGCTGTCTGTCTATGGAAGCACAGACTGAAATACACTGTACAATACTTTTTAAAATAGACCCAGACACATGCTGCTTTGTGCACAGGTGCTGGTGAACTTAGACAATGGAGTGGGAATGTCCCTGGTCAACAGGGCCCCAGAGGAGCTGGTCTTCACCACACTGTCTGGTATCAACGTCCACTTCACCAGGACAGCTGCCAATGAGGTGCTAGAGCTCAGCATCCAGAGCATCCAGGTGATACCATACAAGACATTATGTTGTCTATCAACTAGTGGCAAACTTAAAAATTCCTCTTTTATTGTATTTATGTATTTGTACTTGTACCTCCTTATATTTGCCAGATAAATCGGTGGTATTTAAACTCTAACTCTCCTGTGTGCAGAACTTGTTAGCATTTGTAATTAGAGTCAATCAGAATCAGCACAAAGCTGTGTGAGTGAGTGTCAGTGTCACAAAATGTACTCTGTTGTTATTAATCTTACTTTTTCCTTTGTGTTTGTTTGTGTTTGACAAAAGTAAAACTCTTCATGTGTTGTGTGTCAGGTGGACAATCAGCTGCTGGGCACCACTCACCCGGTCATGCTGTGTGTGAGCCCCAGCTCCGGGGACAGCAGTGCAGCAGACACAGGAGACGCACTTCAGGTCAACTCTGTCAAAGTGCCCAGTACTCTGCAGCTCACACAGCTCTTTAAGGTGCTCCACTCTCTGCTCTCTGCTCCACTTACATAGTGTGCACTAGGAAAGGTGCTCCACTCACATAGTGTGCACTAGGAAAGGTGCTCCACTCACATAGTGTGCACTAGGAAAGGTGCTCTGCTGTGTGTGCTTTAGAAATGTCTGTGGGTGTAATAATGCACGGGTCTTTCAGCAATTGAAAAATATTGGATTTATCAGAATCGTTTTGGGCAAAGTCTTTCAGTGCTTAGAGCAACTCATATTCATACTAGGGCTGGGCGATCAATCAAATTTGAATAAAGATGGAGATTCAGTCATGTCTAATCGTCAGTGTAATGCTTGTGTTTTTGTAATGTAGAGCTGTCAGTCAGTAAAGGCAAGTAGTTTGGAAATTTGACTTTTTGTGCGTTAAATGGCACTAATTAAAAGTCTGACTTGCTTTTGTTCTTGAAATCATTACTGATTACTGATTTGTTTTGGAATGAAATAAAATAAAATAGAATCAAAAATTAAGACTTATCAATATGAGAAGAAATGGTGATCTTTGTCATCTGCCTCATACGTCCCCTAGTTTTATTCATATTCTGTTTAATTTTTTGTCTCATCTTATTTTACCAACTGTACACTTTACTCTGTATTCTACCAAGTCCAGAAAAAATCAAATGCCTCGTAATAATTAGTGCTGCAGCAAATATCAGACCTTCAGCTCTCCTATGATGGTTATACAAATCCAGATTTAGTGTCTTTATTTGTCTGACCTCATGAGCTTAAGCGCATACCTCTGTGCACAGCACCTGATGGTGACCACTCGACGCTTCACCGTGATCGTAGAGGAGAAACTGCTGCTCAAACTGGTGCACTTCTTTGGATTCGGGGAGACAGAAGCAGGTGCGTCATCAAAGTGTCCAAATTCTCTAGTGTACGTACGTCTTTGAGCTTCAGTAGGTTCACGTAAGACCGTCTGTACAGAGCTGGAGAGGCTGGACGAGAACATCCACGACAGGCCCAACGAGAACGCTGGACCGCCCAAGCGCTACTACTTCGAGAACCTGAAGATCAGCCTTCCACAGATCAAACTCAGCGTCTTCACCTCACACAAACTGCCTGTGGATCTGAAGGTGAGGCTCTGTCAGGCTGAGTCCAACTGTTGCTGGGAACATTAGCCAGAATTGAAAGTGTTTTAGCCGTTAGGTGTGAAGTAGAGGGTTTCCTTATCTGTATTAATTACACCAGTAACCAGTAATGGTACAAAGTACAAAAGTAAAACTACTGTACAAAATGTTACTGTGAATACCTTTTATTTTTACTTAATTACATCTGGGAGCAGGTATTTGTACTTTCTACTCTACATTTTTAAACAGGATAAAAAAGTAAAAAGTTATTTTCTTTCCTGTTTAAGAGTACCTTAAGCATTTTCCATAGAGTATAACTCCAAAACAACAATTGTAATATCCATTTTACAAAATAGCTTCCACCTCTAGAATATATAGATATTCCATTTTACTGTAAAACATCATCTCCAACCATTTCAACTCCTGTCCTGAAGGCGCAGGCTCTCAAAGGGACTCTGGGCTTCCCTCTGATCCGTTTCGAAGACGCCGTCATCAACATGTACCCCTTCACCCGAGTGCACCCGTATGAGACCCAGGAGATCATCATCAACGGTTCAGAGAGGTACGCACACTACTGTCATATCAAAGAGCTTCGACGAGTGATTCTTCTGTCATAAATGTGTGTGTGCTTGACAGGAGCTGCTGAGCCAGGCTGCACAGATCCTGGGCTCAGTGGACTTCCTGGGGAACCCCATGGGCATCCTCAACGATGTCACTGAAGGCGTGTCCGAGCTCATCAAATACGGCAACGTGGGAGGCCTCATCCGCAACGTGACCCATGGTGTCTCCAACTCTGCAGCCAAAGTAAGACCTCCAGCTCATCCCCCATGTGAAGGTCAAAGGAGACATGAGCCAGTGGTTCATTTTGGTGCGGATTCTTAAATGAACTGTACCGGTCTTAAATGAACTGTACCGGTCAATTTAAACGATCTCAAGTGGGCCGTGAGAGGTGGATAATGAAGAACGTAGACTAAGGTGCAAACAAGATGGCAAAAAGCAGATGTAAATAGAAACTTAAGAATTTTTCACCAAACTACTTGATCTCGTGATAAACCGCTCTATTTCCACTGATTCTAACATATATGTTGAACAGACACATTAGCAACAGCTATTTCGTCTTTGCTGTGCCAAGACCCAAAATATGATATTTCCAGGTCATAATGCATCTAACTTCATCCAAAGCCAATGCCTTACATAAACAGAGGCTTTGCAGAGAAGCAAAATAAAGGCAGAAAAAGCAGAGGAAAAACCAGAAGTAGTTTCTGGGGTGATCAGACGTCTTCAGGGAATTCAAAATGACCCCTAAATGTTCAGAATGTTAACTCTCTGCCAGTCGACAGCTATGTGTGGGACGTCTGATCAACACCTCAGCAGCAGCGTGTGTTTAAACTCTGCTGTTTCCCTCCTCACTCTGTGGCTCTCACATCTGACACAGCAAGGACAAGCTGCTCCGATCACAAAATGCCTACATTTATTATTGTTATTGTGAACACTCATTAAATATTTTTGGTGATGCTGTAAGAGATTTCTTATTAGAGGCTTGTCAAAATGATATAATAATGCATGTATAAGAATAGGCTTACGCGTGACATGCTAGCTATTTAGAGAACTAGATGCTTAGTGCAAGCAATCTTGTTTTCAACCTTATATAGTATTTTTTTTATAGTATAGTCTTTTTGACCTGTTTCCTACTTCTGTTACCTGTCAAAAGCAGCTGCTGCTTCCCTGCGAGGTCATGGGAGCAACAGGGGTATGCTGACATATGCTTGTCTGAACTAAATAAAAGGCAGGGGAGTGAGAGGCAAGTTGGACGAGGTAGCAGAAAGTCGAACAGAGCGTCACTTCTGCTGGGGGGACGAGCCGATGAAAAGCGCCACTTACTCTCCCCGTGCATCGTGCACGTAAAAAGCCTAAGGGCCAGTGTCTGATTATCTGTTTAATTCTCAGTCATTAGAAGGTTGTTCTCTCAGACTGTCTAGGTTCAATTGTCTTTGTGATAATTTCCTGACAGATGCAGAAGGAGCTTTGTAGTGCAGCCATCTTACTGTTATAAAACTTTAATTCTCAGATTTTCTAGGAGTTATTGCATACCTTTATTTTTAGTAGAGAAAGAATATTACAAGACGAAAAAATTCCCATAGCAATTTTGTGCGATTAGTTTGCAGGGACTTTGTCAGACGGCCTGGGGAAAACCATGGACAACAGGCACCAGAGTGAGAGGGAGTATATCCGCTATCACGGGGCCACCAGCGGAGAGCACCTGGTGGCAGGCATCCACGGACTGGCTCACGGTGAGTCCTCAGGGTGTCCCAGTGCTCACAGTCCTCTCTGTTTGTGTTCTGCTCACATGTTTGTGTTCTGCTCACACTCATGTCCTCTCTGTTTGTGTTCTGCTCACACTCATGTCCTCTCTGTTTGTGTTCTGCTCACACTCATGTCCTCTCTGTTTGTGTTCTGCTCACACTCATGTCCTCTCTGTTTGTGTTCTGCTCACACTCATGTCCTCTCTGTTTGTGTTCTGCTCACACTCATGTCCTCTCTGTTTGTGTTCTGCTCACACTCATGTCCTCTCTGTTTGTGTTCTGCTCACACTCATGTCCTCACTGTTTGCTCTTCTCCTCAGGGATCATCGGAGGCATGACCAGCATCATCACGTCCACAGTGGAGGGGGTGAAGACCGAGGGAGGGGTCAGTGGCTTCTTCTCCGGTCTGGGGAAGGGACTTGTTGGCACGGTGACCAAGCCCATGGCAGGAGCTCTGGACTTTGCCTCTGAAACGGCGCAGACAGTCCGAGACATGGCAAGCCTCAGTAACCACAGGTGAGCCGCCCAATACTTTCCTGGATACAAAGGTTGTTTCTCAGTGTCACAGTGTTTTTTTCTGTTCCAGGCTGAACGTGCAGCGAGTCCGGAAACCTCGTTGCTGTAAAGGGCCCCAGGGCCTGTTGCCGCGGTACTCATCTACACAGGCCGAGGGCCAGGAGCAGCTCTTCCAGCTCACAGACAACATCCACTCTGAGTTGTAGATGTTTTTACCAGGCAGAGCAGTGTCCCACTGCAGCCGCTCAGTCTGACTGTGTTCTCTTTGGCAGCTTCATCGCCGTGGAGCCCATCGACAGCTACTGCGTGCTCATCTCTTCCAAAGTGGTGTACTTCCTGAAGCCAGGCGATTACGTAGATAGGGAGGCCATCTTCCTGGAGGTCAAGTATGATGATCTGTACCACTGCCTTGTCTCCAAGGACCACGGCAAGGTCTATGTGCAGCTCACTAAGAAGGCAGAGAGCACCAGCAGCGGAGTAGCTATTCCTGGCCCCTCCCACCAGAAGCCTATGGTGCGACACTACATCTGTGCCGTATGTTGGCCTGAATCTACAGTGGTTAACCCTGTCTTTGGGCTTCACCGCAGGTCCATGTCAAGAGTGAAAATCTGGCCATCAAAATCTCTCAAGAAATCAATTATGCCAAGAGCCTGTACTATGAGCAGCAGCTGATGCTCCCAGCGTCAGAGAACGAGGACTGCCTGCTGCTGGACTCCTGATCCTCAGCCAAATCACACTTTTAGTCTCCTCTTTTGGGCAAAGAAAAGCGTGCCCAGTGTCACTGGTTTGGCATACATAGCAAATATGGATTTAGGTGTATTTCTACTAAATGAATATGTCTAAGTCTGTGCAAAGATTTGTTATAAAATAATTTTATGAACAGATGCTGATGTAAATATTTGTAGTTTCTAAATCTCCCTACAGCTGTGTACATAGTGTATTATGAGCTCAGAAGTGCTATTTTGTGTATGATAGACCATTGTGAGTAGGACATGCTCTGAGTGCACTGGTCAGTGATCATGTTGATCATGTGGAGTGGACACATGGACACTTTATTAAAGAACAAAAGCACATTGACCTAAAGTCTGTTTGTGTATTTCTCTGAGCTGATGTCACTGAGCGACAGTGGCTAAATGTCATAAACACTACAATGTGAACAAAGTGGTGAGCTAATCGTTCTTGGAACATTAAAAAATGTATTGCACACTCAGTGGTAGATGTCTAAAACCTTTTTATTTCTGATTACATAACGGCAAATCTTTGATTTCAGCTTCTGCTGCACAAACATAGAGTGAAAATGAAAGTGTTCAAATCAAATGCATCCACATATGATTTAAAACCCAATCTCCAGTGTTTCTCCTACTCCTTATAAACATGAAAAACAAAAAAGAAAAATCTCTCTCCTCTCTCTGTTCTCTCTATCTGTGCATCACTCAAGGGTTTTTGGCCTGACTTTATTGAACACCTCTAAAATGCACACATAGAGCATTATAGAGATTATTCCAGTCCATGCACTCTCCCATTTCCAACAACAGGGGGAGACAGAGGAGAGGGAGACAGAGGAGAGGGAGAAAGAGGAGGGGGAGACAGAGGAGAGGGAGACAGAGGAGAGGGAGACAGAGGAGAGGGAGAAAGAGGAGAGGGGAGACAGAGGAGAGGGAGACAGAGGAGAGGGAGACAGAGGAGAGGGAGAAAGAGGAGAGGGGAGACAGAGGAGGGGGAGACAGAGGAGAGGGAGACAGAGGAGAGGAAGAAAGAGGAGAGGGGAGACAGAGGAGAGGGAGACAGAGGAGGGGGAGACAGGGATAGTGCAATAGGACAGTGGTTCTCAAACTAGGGGTCGGGACCCCAATGGGGGTCGTGAAATGATTTTCAGGGGTCCCCAGATGATGGGAAAAATGTATACAATAGTGTTAAACAAGGCTTGACACCTTCAAATGCAGTGGTAATTGTAGATTCCTATTTGTCGGCCAATCAAAGTCATTTTTCTAGGTCTATATTCTCAAAATAAAGTCGAACATTAGATATAAGGCTAATTTATCACTTTGCGTGTCGCCTATTTTTTGTGTTTGGGGGTCGCAAATGTGAACAATTTTTTTTTGTGGGGTCGTGAAAAAGTTTGAGAACCACTGCAATAGGAGACGGGTGGAGAAAACGGCAAAACAGACTTTTGATCATCTCCATTTCATTTTGGCATTTACTTCTGTCAGTTTTACTCCGGACCCAAAGCAGCACGACAGGTAGGTAATTAAACAGTTTATTTCACAGAACAACAGGTAAGTGGATTTGGGCTGGGGGTGTCTAGGGCAGGTAGGAGCAGAAGGTGGGCATCGAGGAGGGCATGAGGCGGGAATCGAGGAGGGCAGGAAGGCAGCCTTTGAGGTGGGCAGGAAGGCAGGAATCGAGGTTTGCATTGAAGCGGGCATCGACATGGGCATGAAGGTGGGCAGGAAGGCGGGCATGGAGGCAGGCATCGAGCGGGCAGGAAGGCAGGCGGGCATGGAGGCAGGCAGGTAGGTGGGCATCGAGTCGGGTGGGAATGTGGGCAGGAAGGCCTGGCTTCGAGGCGGGCAGGAAGGTTGGCATAGAGGTGTAAAGGAAGGCTGGCATTGACGAGGGCATGAGGCGGGAATCAAGGAGGGCAGAAATGTGGGCAGGAAGATGGGCATCGAGGTGTGCAGGAAGGCGGGCAATGAGGCGGGCAGGAAGGCAGGCATCTAGGTGAGCATTGAGGCGGGCATTGAGACAGGCATGAAGGTAGACATCGAGTCGGGCAGGAGAGCAGGCAGGAAGGCGGGCAACGAGGAGGGCATGAGGCGGGAATCGAGGAGGGCAGGAAGGCAGGCATTGGGCAGAATTGTGGGCAGGAAGGCAGCAAGGATAGCAGTTTCCAGAATAACCAGCAGTGACACCTGGACACACGACAAAGTAAGTGACAGTAAGTGACAGAAAGTGAACTTATAGTTTCAGAAGCCAAACACTTCTACTAACTGGTGTGGTAAATACGACCAACTGGCGAGGAGTGGATGAAAAACAGACTTCTTATACTGCAGGTAATGAGGTAAGTAGATTTGGAAGGCCACGCCCAGGGAGGAGGAGAGACAGACAACACAGAAGGGAGGGGGAGACAACAGGGAGAAAAGTCCTAGAGAGGATCCTGAAAACTTCTTTGCTTTGAGATCACTCCCATTTCTATCCCTATAAAAACACAATTATACAATGTACTTGGAAGAAGGAAAAATGATACAATTCATATTTTGATGACAAACCTGTATTTTATATGAGGACATGGATATCAGCCTCCTACTCCTCCTCTCTATCTCTCCACTGTCAAAAGTTCCATCTCACTGGAAGAACAACAGACAAATAAATCCACTGTACTTTTGTATAAACAGATAAACTTATGTTATACTTTTTCCCTCCTGTTGCTCTTTTGTAGGGTCACGTCACCTGGTGTTGGAAGCTAAAACAGAAAAACAATCAAGTCAGTCTGTAAAAAAAATTGTGAATTTCAATGATTCAATACTCACCATTTTTCTCCAAGTTAAATTTTATCCCAAGCAGCAGCGCATTACAAAGAATTACAGAAACAGGACACAATCTACTCTATATCTATGCTCGGGGACCCATGTGTCTCCAGGACCAGTGTGTCTCCAGTAACTGGGCCTCTCCAGGTCCCATACGTCTCCAGGACCTGTGCATCTGTGTCTCCAGGACATGTGTGTCTCCAGGACATGCGCGTCTGCAGGACCTGCGCGTCTGCAGGACCTGCGCGTCTGCAGGACCTGCGCGTCTGCAGGACCTGCGCGTCTGCAGGACCTGTGCGTCTCTGAGCGTCTCCAGCATAGAACTATAATAAAACCTGGAAGATGAATCCAAGATGGCCGTCCTGTTTATCCTTATGGAGAGTGCTCATTGGCGCATGACCCCAAAAAAGTTTCTTACTTCCGCATTTACTTCCTGATACGAAGGCTGACATCTTTGTTTTACTTCCTGATACGATGGCTGCCATCTTTGTTTTACTTCCTGAAATGATGGCTGCCATCTTTGTTTTAGGGCGCCACGTGACGACAATCCCCCACTTCATATAAAAACGGTAATTTCGGTGATTTTAGAAACGGTAGAAAATAACATTTCCTTCTATTTTATTTAAATACCGATAATAATTCAGTCCTGTCTGCAATTATAATGTGACATTTTAGAAAAAGGCTGGTTCTAAGAGGCTGCAGTACCTCGCACGGCCACAAATCAATCTGGGACCACAGTACCTTATCCAGTTCATTTAATACATCCATGGTCTCCAGGACCCGCGCGCCTTCAGCAGAAGAAGGGCTGAGCTTAGGACAAGGGCAAGCGAGCAGAGCAGAAGAGTAACGCTTGAGAGCCTGACGAGCACGAGGAGTGGTGAAGTCAGGAAGCACAGAATCAGGAAGAGGAATGATTTGAAGGCCCCTGGCAGGAGGAGCAGAGGAGAGCTTAGGGGCCTTCAGTGGAGCAGAAAGGGGCTGAGCAGGAGGAGAAGCGAGGGGGGAGAGCAGAGGAGGAGGAGCGAGGGGGGAGAGCAGAGGAGGAGGAGGAGCGAGGGGGCAGAGCAGAGAAGGAGGAGGTGCGAGACCTAGACCTGTGAAACTTGGCGGCACGGGGCATAGCAGAGGCAGGAGGAGCAGAGGGAGGAGAGGGGCGAGGGGGAGAGCAGAGGAGGAGGAGCGAGGGGGGTGACAGGGAAGAGCAGAGGAGGAGGAAGAGCGAGGGGAGAGACGGGGAAGAGCAGGGGAGGAGGAAGAGGCAGGGGGAAGGGCAGAGGAGGAGGAGCGAGGGTGGAGAGCAGAGGAGGAGGAGCGAGGGGGAAGAGCGGAGGAGGAGGAGCGAGGGGGGAAAGCAGAGGAGGAGGAGCGAGGGGGGAGAGCAGAGGAGGAGGAGGAGCGAGGGGGCAGAGCAGAGAAGGAGGAGGTGCGAGGCCTAGACCTGTGAAACTTGGCGGCACGGGGCATAGCAGAGGCAGGAGGAGCAGAGGGAGGACAGTGGGGAGGGGGGAGAGCAGAGGAGGAGGAGCGAGGGGAGAGACGGGGAAGAGCAGAGGAGGAGGAAGAGCGAGGGGGGAGATGGGGAAGAGCAGTGGATGAGGAAGAGCGAGGGGGAAGAGCAGAGGAGGAGGAGCGAGGGGGGAGAGCAGAGAAGGAGGAGGTGCGAGACCTAGACCTGTGAAACTTGGCGGCACGGGGCATAGCAAAGGCAGGAGGAGCAGAGGGAGGCCAGGGGCGAGGGGGGAGAGCAGAGGAGGAGGAGGTGCGAGACCTAGACATGTGAAACTTGGCGGCACGGGGCATAGCAGAGGCAGGAGGAGCAGAGGGAGGCCAGGGGCGAGGGGGGAGAGCAGAGGAGGAGGAGCGAGGGGGGAGACGGGGAAGAGCAGAGGAGGAGGAGCAGTCCTGACGCCTGGACGCCTGAAGGAACTGGGCACCAATCACACAGATCTGTGGAGGGGAACACAATGTGTCAGACACAGAGCTCCCATTCAAGAGAAAAGCCCAGCCAGGAGTGAAAAACATAAGGCTCAAGCATAGACTGTAGATATCAGTGGACCATGTTAGCATGCTAGCCGCCGCGTTCCAAATAGGAAGCAGCTATGGAGGCGCTCCTGGCTCCATAAAGCCGAGCTGCCATTCACTTTCTATTGGGACACTGGTGCCCTTTACTCTGTAACTGTTTCTGCTAAGCTCACCATCTTGGAACTAAAACATCTGTTTTGACACACTCTACATGAATCGGGTGTTTTTTTTTCGTTAGGTTGTTCATAAATCAAGTTATTAGCAATAATAACTGACCAATCAGGTGCTTCCTTTTCCGTGGGCCGTTTTCGCTCGTGTTAGCAACAGGTTTGATTGACAGCTAGCGCCGCACGTTGCCGCCGTCTCCTCTCACCGAGGGGCGGATACCGTTAGCAACCGCGCTCCTGATTAGTCCGTGTGGTTGCCACGATACGCACTCGGATTTCCAAATATGGAGTCTGGCTCCGCTTTAGCCGCTATAACTGCTAGCCGCGATGGGCTTCATTTGGCTGGAGGCAAACGCTATGGGTGACGTCACAATCCCTTAGTCCACTGATCTACAGTCTATGGGCTCAAGTCACTTTACAAGAGCGGCCAGATTCCACCAAGAAATCTCTCAATAGTCTCTTTAGCTGGAAGTGCACTTTTTAGAAGGAAACTGTCAGGAGATTAACCTTCAATGTTAGGGTGAAAATGTAAAGATTTAGGGTTCAAATGTGAATATTTTTGTGCAGAATATAAATCTCCTGCTTTGTCAGTCTCCATGTTGACATTAGGGTTGGGTGATAATGAAAAACTGAACATTTTCAGGTACTTTTCTGCATTATTTCTATATTCAGACAATATTTTAACAATGCCAAAGCAGTGGTCCCCAACCTTTTTATCACCGCGGACCGGCAAACGGTTGACAATTTTACTGCGGCCCGGAAGGGGAAGGACGTCTATCATAATAAACATGAATCCACTGTGTACTGTTTTTTTCTTTCAAAATTCTCCGGGGGCTTGTCTTGTCGGGCGGCAGTAGCGCAGTAGGTAGAGTGGGCGCCTTCTGATCCGAAGGTCGGCGGTTCGAATCCCACTCCAGACATGGAGTAGTTGAGTGGTCAGATCCCCTGACCCGCAGGTTGGTGGTGCGATTTCAGCTCCTTCAGATGAATAATGCCGTTGTGTCCTTGGGCAGGACACTTAACCCACCTCGCCCCCAGTGTCTGCGTACACTGGTGTATGAATGTGTGAGTGGATGGGTGACTGGTTCCTTGATGTAAAGCGCTTTGAGTCCCTTAAAAAAGGTAGAAAAGCGCTATATAAATGTGACCATTTACCATTTACCATTTAATCCAGGGTGCTTGGTCTCTAAGTGGCAAAGCCTCATCAGAGCCGGTCCATCTTACGCAGAGGGGCTCGGTGTGTGGGGATCACCTGTCGCGATAGGGTCATATTTCACGTAGGATTCCTGGTATTGTCTGTTAAAAGCTTTCTTTTTCTTGGAAGTCGTAGGCTCTTATTCTGTCTCTTCTTTCCCCTTCGCAAAGAAACTTTCCAAGTCCGTTTCTACTCATTTTGAAGCTTGTGGGTCAGAGCCCGCGCTCGTACTGTCCGAACCGACCCTGGCAATTTGCTGCAAGATTTGACCCGAACCCGACCTGGGCCGCGCACGTGTAGAAGCGGAGTTCCGTGCAGAGGTTTATGGGCAGAGTAAGCGCCTGACAGGACTTCAAGTGTTTAGTGTTCTACCTGCACCAACGCGACGTCTGTACCAGGCGTGCCTGTTTCGTCCACTGACGCAGGCCCACATGGTCTCTCCCTCGCTCCTTTCTTCTCTCTCACTCTCTCTCCTCCGTTGCGCTGTCTTTTTCTCTCTCCTCGCTCCGTGCAGCATTAAGGCGTCTTTTCTCACGTAACCTATTTTGACCACTTTAGTCGAGGATGAGGAGGAAAACAACGCAGCACTGGCTGCACACGCGCTCTTTCGCCGTGGAGCGCATGTTACGCACGTGCGCGTCTCTGCCCCCCGCGCCGCCAGACTCAGCGCCACAGCAGAGCGGAAAATGTAGACCCACATAGAATAGAATCGAATCTAAGATTTGATCTATCCTAGAGAGAATTCAAAGTAAAAGATCGCTCAGACGCAGATAATAAATTATTTGTTGTGCGGCCGGTCCCAATTGATCCGGGGTTTGGAGACCACTGCTTTATATGACTCTGTCCTGGGTCAAATGGAAAGCTGCTGAGTCTGAGCCTGTTTACTTTTGGCCTGTTTTGGTTCTTGTGTTTATTTCTTGTTCTGTTTTGTTCAATGTCTTTTTTTGTCCTGTTTTCTGCAGCACATCCATAAGTTCATAATGGCACGTTCTCCTTTCCACTTTGAATCCGTTCTATTGTAAAATAATGTTACGGGCCCCAAGCACCGGGGCTGCCGTAGCAGTAACAGTACAATCTGTAAAATAAATGGAAAAGTAAAAGCAATGACGAGACGAAGCATTGCCTTCCACGTCCAGATTGTGTTTTTTAACTGTTCTCAAGCAATATTATTAGTGTACAAATAAAGTGCATTTGTCCAAAATGACATGTTTTCATTAACCACTTTCATTATAAATGACAAATAACTTTTATAAGTCATTATCTTTGCTGAATTACACGAAACCACTAAATTATAGCGCAACAACAGGAATACTCAACTGTTCTTAAGCTTTACCACATTTAATCGCTGATGACTGAACTGGACACTAAAATGTACACTTACTATATCAACACTTTATCATAAACACATTTACAATACTTGAGAAAATAATACAACAATATTCCAGAACTTCAACCTTGTATTGTCCCCTTAACTCGAGTATAAATGTGCTCTGTGGGCTAATAAACGCTTGGAACTGTCTCAAATCTAAACCCAAATACTTTGCAGACTCAAAGGTATTTAGTTTGAGTTCCAAAAATAATGTACAGTGCATTTAAAATGCATATAAAACTGAAATAAAATCGTGACGCCGGAGTTTACCAACTATCGCGATGTTTCGGCTACCAAATCTCGCGTGATTTTACAGACGCGGGTAACTCCGCTGCTAATCTGAAACATTGACCGCTAACTTGCAAATATCAGCAGAAGAATACCAGTAAAACGTCTAAACAGTACAACATACTGATAAAACATTTAGTAATGACCTTACAAGGTAATGTGTAGGTGATTTTACCGTGTACAAACCTGTAAAATAAATGGAAAAGTAAAAGCAATGACGAGACGAAGCATTGCCTTTCGCGTTCAGATCATAGACTACAGTCTATGGTTCAGATTGTGTTTGAAGGAAACAGGAAGTTCCACCGTAAAACCCAACCTGGTGCAACACCTCCCGCCCAAAGGTTCCGCTTTACCATTAACATCCCTTATTAACAATCAGTAAAGTACTTATAAATTACACATAAATGTGTCTCATTTAAAGTTTAGTGTCATTATACCCTAAAGTAAAATGTATATTTTTAATTACTATAAAAAGAAATGTAAACGTATATGTCCAATTAATAACATAACTAAAAACAATGTGGTGACTAATTTTTAGGTGCACCACAATAACATGGTTTTGAGATAATGGGCATGGATGTATTAAATGAACTGGATAAGGTACGCCCCCTCTGTCTGTGGTCCCAGATTGATTTGTGGCCGTGCGAGGTACTGCAGCCTCTTGGAACCAGCCTTTTTCTAAAATTGCTCATTATAATTGCAGACAGTACTGAATTATTATCGGTATTTAAATAAAATAGAAGGAAATGTTCTTTTCTACCGTTTCTAAAATCACCGAAATTACCGTTTTTATATGAAGTGGGGGATTGTCGTCACGTGGCGCCCTAAAACAAAGATGGCAGCCTCCGTTTCAGGAAGTAAAACAAAGATGGCAGCCATCGTTTCAGGAAGTAAAACAAAGATGTCAGCCGCCGTATCAGGAAGTAAATGCGGAAGTAAGAAACTTTTTTGGGGTCATGCGCCAATGAGCACTCTCCATAAGGATAAACAGGACGGCCATCTTGGATTCATCTTCCAGGTTTTATTATAGAGTCTATGATAATGGGCCCCAGAGGGCGGTCACCAGCTCAGGCTCGGCCAAAAGCTCACACCCAGGTTTGATGAAAAGTTGGCAGCCCTGGACAACTGTCCTGTACAATATTAATAAGAACAACTCCAAGAATAAATGAAGCAAGAACTCGTTCAACATTAGCTTTTTAAATCATCTAGAGTTAGTCTGGCTGTATATTTGTGCTAGACTTCACTCTCAGCCACTTTTTTTTTTTCTACAGAACTCGCTGCATTCTATGATTTTTGTTGTGTGTTTCCAGCACAAGAGAAATGTGATGATCAAAGCCCTGGAGACGTGTGTCATGAGGCATGAGTGGATTTGGAGACTTGGATTTGGAAGTACAAGGCCACACACGGCTGCAGCGGCGCCATCGTGTGGCTCAACAGGGACAACGGGTGGATTTTTACGTCAAGAGCTTTTCTTCATGAAAGAATGTTTCAAACAGGCTGTGCTCGCATTATAGCCTCGGCTACCAGAGTCATTTAGTCATTTTTGAAGATGTCGGCAGAGCTCCGTCTCAACCCCGTTATGAACTCTAAGGTTGTGTCTGGGTTTGACAGTCAGTATTTGACTAAGAGCAAAGACTACATGCTGCATCTTTGATTCAGAATTGCTTTTGATTTAAAGCCACATTCACAGAAGAATCATTGGATTTGGAGGATTTGTGGCATTGAAAATGATGTGAAAATAAAAGCGTGCACATTTACAACTGGGATTCCAGGCAGATACAGACATTATATTGGAATGGCAGCACAAAATGAGACTTATTTGAGCAGGGATCACAAGTAAAAGATACAATTGGATGTTGGTCTGATGTATTTCAGAAATAGTATAAGACAGCATGGTAATATTTAAGAAACTACTGTTTAACATTTGTGTGTTAAGGCTGCTTTTATTATCATTGTTCTATTCAAATTGGTCACCAGGATGGAGCCTTTTCCGTACAGTATTAAATTTCTTGATAACCCTTTAGAGAAATGTCTTTGGGACAGGGGGAGCTGGCCAGGACTTCACTTTTCATCATCGACTGAACAGCCACTGCACAAAACACCAAAACCAATATACAAGTGCTTTTCCATTTTTGGACATGTTTAGTTTACAATTTAGAGCAGAATAACTTTGGGCCGGTTGGTGGAGTACTCTGATTCCTCAAAGCTTCTCTTGTCTTCTTTCTTCTTTTGTAACTTTTACATTCCTGCCTCTACATCCCTTTTCCATCTCTGACGTTCTCTCACAGCTATCTTCCTCTTTCTGGGTCTGAATTTATATGACACGAGATTTCCTTTGCCTTTCTGCTGTTGGTGCCATTTCTGCAAGAGTTTTAAAAAGATGTAAAAGCATTAAAGTACTACTTTAAAAATGTACTTTAAAAGAAAAAGTAATTCCATTTGGTTTGAAGAACTACTAAAGCATCCAAATGTGATCTTGCTGGATTGATCCTGTTGAGTGTTGGTCGTTATAGGCAACTTTCCAGGTTATTTTTCTCTGTAGAGGCTATTTGTTTGCTCAAAAGGAGCTAGAAAAACAAAACAAAAACCAAAAACGGGCAAGACGTTGCCATAAATGTGCTAAAAAATAAATGTTCAATTATCATTTGGTTCATTAAACGTTAGGGGCTTAAAAGAACTTGTTAAAAGTAAGGCTTTATTTTTATTTTGTAAAGGGTGAAAATCTAACTTTTTATTCTTGTCATTCCTCAGAAGCCGCCTCATCATTCTGGTCCAGTCAATGGGGCAACAAGATCCTGTTCAGTCATGGTTCTTCTGGATCGGACCGACTCGGAGGGTCACCGGAGGACAGTCGTGGGAAAGATCCAAAGTGTGTTTTTTCTCATGACAAATGTATTATTAGATTTATTATGATATTATTAGATATTATGTGATCACAGAACTGAAAAGGAGATATCGCACTGTCCTGGGTCTATGCCAGGGCCGCCTCCCGGTGGGACGTGCCCAGAACACCTCCCGAAGGAGGCGTCCAGGAGGCATCTGGAACAGATGCTCGAGCCACCTCAGCTGCTCCTCTCGACGTGGAGGAGCAGCGGCTCTACTCCAATAGGTTTGCCCCACTCGGCGATCACACGCCCGCCGAACGTGACACTCTGGTGATTGGAAGTTCAATAGTCAGAGACGTGAAGCTGCCAGCAGCCTCAGTTAGGTGTTATCCGGGGGCCAGAATGGGTGACATCGAAGGAAACCTTAGGCTTTTAAAACAGAGTAGTCAGAGGTTCCGTCGTATCGTGATTCACGGAGGTGGTAATGACACCCGGCGGAGACAATCAGAAGTGCTCAAATTGCAGGTTGGAGCGGTGTGTGAATTGGCGAAGTCGATGTCAGACACCGTAATATTTTCTGGTCCCCTCCCCAATCGGGTCAATGCTGAAATGTACAGCCGCTTTTCAGCATTCAACTGCTGGTTGTCTAGTTGGTGCCCCCAAAACAACGTAGTCTTTGTTGACAATTGGAGTGCGTTCTGGGGAAAGCCCGGGCTCATACGCAGGGATGGCATCCATCCGACTTCGGAGGGTACATCACTTTTAGTTCGGAATTTGGCCGATAGCCTTAGTCGCCTAAAGTGACGCTCTAAATATGAGTCCCGGGTGCAGAGTCTCTTCTCTGTCGCTAAGCTCGCCCGCTGTCACAGATCAAGTGTTCAGAGTCAAAGCAAATAGAGACTGTGCGTGTCCCTCGTGTAAATAACGCCAATAAGTCAGATCCAAATACAGATAATTTAGGTGTCAGACCAAATAACTTAATAAAAATAATCCCTACACATGATACAAATAAACTAATAAATAAACATGTAAAATGTGGATTGCTAAACATTAGGTCAATTTCCTCCAAATCACTTTTAGTTAATGAATTAATTAACGATTATAATATTGATCTTTTAGCTTTAACTGAAACTTGGCTTCAACAAGATGATTATGTCAGATTAAATGAGGCCACCCCACAGAGTCATGTTAACTTTCAAGCTGCCAGGAGCTCAGGCCGGGGAGGTGGGGTGGCAGTAATCTCACATTCTAGTTTACTCCTGAGTCCTAAAATTAATAAAATTAATAATGAGTCTTGCTCATTTGAAAGCCTTATCCTATCAATCACATGCCCAAACTGGAGAAACCAAAAAGCTGTTCTGTTCATAATAATCTATCGACCTCCTGGTCCTTATTCATTGTTCTTAACAGAATTCTTTGACTTCCTATCAAATTTAGTATTAGACTGGGAAAATATTGTGGTGGTTGGGGATTTCAACATTCATGTGAATGAAAATAATTGCCTCAGTTATGCCTTTAGCGCTTTATTAGATAGCATTGGTTTCACTCAAAATGTAAATAAACCAACCCACAGCCACCAGCACACTCTGGACCTGGTTCTAACTTATGGAATAGAGATTAGTGACCTAAATGTCTTCCCCCAAAACCCAATAATGTCAGATCACTTCCTAATTACCTTTCAGTTTATTCTTAAGGACTATCCAGCTCCTCAGACTAAAACTATAATGAAAAGGACAATATCTGAAAAATCTATTTTAAAGTTCAGAGAAATAATAGAACCAATATTTAATATTACGTCATGTGATCCTGTCGTTAACAGCGCCAGTCCCAGTGCTATTGATAACTCTGTTGACTCAATGGTCAACTCTCTAAAAGCTGCTCTTGATGTTGCAGCTCCACTTAAACAGAAAGTAATCAGGCCAAAACGAGCCTCCCCCTGGTACAATGAAGAACTACGTTCTCACAAACAAAGGGGAAGAAAACTAGAGAGATCCTTACGCCGCTCCCACACAGAAGAATCCCTAAAAGAATGGAAAACTTGCCTTCTGTCTTATAAGCAGGCTCTGCGTAAGGCTCAAACCAGATATTATTCAAATTTAATAGAAGTAAATAAAAATAACTCTAGATTTCTCTTCAGCACTGTAGCCAGGCTGACAAACTGTCACAGCAGTAGAACCCTCAATACCAGTTACTCTAAGCTGCAATGACTTCCTTCTATTCTTTAACAGCAAAATCACAACTATTAGAGATAAACTAAATGAAATGACTCCCAGTGTCAGTACTGAGCAAGCCCAGACTGCAAAGCTAGTGTCCCATACAAATCCTTCAGTAATACTAGATAGGTTCACTGCTGTTGATCAGGCAGAGATAACTTCAGTCATTATGTCCTCCAAAACATCAACTTGTATTTTAGACCCAATCCCAAGTAGACTCCTCAAAGAAATTCTCCCCCTAATTATAAATCCCATTCTTAATATAATAAATACTTCACTAGAAAGCGGTTATGTCCCTCAGTCCTTCAAATATGCAGTGATTAAACCACTTTTGAAAAAGCCTAATCTAGACCCCGACATACTGGCAAACTATAGACCTATTTCTAATCTGCCCTTTGTCTCTAAAATCCTTGAAAGAGTTGTGATTAAACAGCTTTGTCGCCACCTGCAGGACAATAATTTATTTGAAGTTTTTCAGTCAGGGTTCCGTGCGTACCACAGCACTGAAACTGCACTAGTTAAAGTCACAAATGATCTGTTATTAGCTGCTGATGATGGACAGGTCTCAATCCTGGTTCTGTTGGACCTCAGCGCAGCGTTTGATACCATCGATCACAACATTCTACTGCAGAGGTTAGAATGTGATGTAGGTGTCAGTGGAACCGCCCTAAGCTGGTTTAAATCCTATCTATCTGATAGGTACCAGTTTGTTAATGTAAACCAGAGATCTTCCCCATGTTCTAAAGTAACCTACGGTGTGCCGCAGGGTTCAGTACTCGGTCCAGTTCTGTTTACACTTTATATGCTGCCCTTAGGTATGATCATCAGAAAGCATGGCATTAACTTCCACTGCTCTGCAGATGACACTCAGCTGTATTTATCAATGAAACCTGATCAGACCCATCAAGTAGACAGACTTAGTGCCTGCGTGAAAGACATAAAAACTTGGATGACTCTTAATTATCTGCTCCTTAACCCTGAAAAAACCGAGGTCATTCTGCTGGGCCCTAAGCACCTGCCAGACTCTTTATCTGACCAGATAGTTTCTCTGGACAATATCACTGTAGCCCCCAGCTCTACTGTAAGAAACCTTGGGGTCCTATTTGACCAAGATCTCTCGTTCAAAGCACATATAAATCAAGCCTGTAAAACAGCCTACTTTCATTTGCGTAACATAACCAAAATTAGAAAAATCCTGCCCAGAGATGATGCCGAAAAACTCATCCATGCATTTGACACATCCAGATTAGACTATTGTAACGCCCTGCTTATAGCGTGTCCTAAAAGCTTTATAAGAAGCTTTCAACTGGTTCAAAATGCAGCAGCAAGATTATTAACAGGTACTAGAAGAAGAGATCATATTTCACCAGTGTTAGAGTCTCTTCACTGGCTTCCTGTTGAGTTTAGAATCAAATTTAAAATCCTCCTCCTGACTTATAAAGCTATAAACAATATGGCCCCATCCTACCTCAAAGATGCAATAGTAGCGTACCATCCAAACAGAGTTTGGATGGTACAGAGTACCAGAGTTTGGTTATTGTTAGTCCCCAGAGTCTCTAAAAGCACAGTAGGAGGTCGAGCATTTAGCTACCAAGCTCCTATGTTATGGAACCAGCTCCCTGTTCATGTAAAAGAGGCCGACACAGTCTCTACATTTAAGACCAGGCTCAAAACGTTCCTCTTTGAAATAGCTTATGGTCAGGCCAGTTAGGAACAGAAATAAAAACCAACAGTTTTAGCTATGCTGCCCTTGGAGCAATTCTGCTGGGGGAAGTATGGCAGCTTGAACACTATCCTCTGGTTCTTCTACTTTACCTATCAACAATATTTAATATTACTTCAACTGTAGTCTGTTCATTGCTGTTCACATGTTTCTCTTTCTCTCCACTTCCCCCGGGGAGTGGAGACTGTTTCAGACACTGCGGCGGCTGCTCCAGTGACGAGGGCCCCCCACCCCCACCGGTCTGGACGATCTATGCGCCACCCGCCTGGACAGCTGGATTAGCCACACCTCGTCTGCCTGGACGAACTCCTTCTACTTTAGATGAACTGTTCCTCATCTCCTGCTGGAGGATCTCTCTACACTGGTGGACTGCTCCTCGTCCGCCTGGAGGAACTCTTTAAAGCCACCTCCCTCTTGAGTGGTTCTGGCTCCACAGTCCAAGTGGATGTCAGTCCTAGTTCATCTGCAGCCTGTCCGTCCGTGGGAGTAGGATCTCTCCTTCACTGTGGTTCTCCCCGAGGTTTCTACTTTTTCCCATGGGGTTTTTTGTAGTTTTTCCTCGCCGCGAAGGAGGGTCAAAGGACAGGGGCATTCTGGGACAGTTATCTGAACTGCTTTTACCTGTGGCCCATCGAGGCAACTGTTGTTGTGATTTTGGGCATTATAAAAATAAATTGATTTGATTTGATTTGATACTCCGAGCTCCTCCCGTGTGACTGAGCTCCTCTCTGTCTCTAAGGGAGCGCCCAGCCACCCGGCGGAGGAAGCTCATGACCAGGTGAGGGCAGGAAGGTAGATTTACCACAACGGTCCGATACAGCGCCCCATCACTGCAGACGCTGCACCGATCCGCCTGTCAATCTCACACTCCATCCTTCCCTCACTCTGAACAAGACCCCGAGATACTTGAACTCCTCCACTTGAGGCATATGGCACTGATTAGATCTTAAGAGGAGGTGATTGGAATTGAACTCCAAATGAATGGCTAGATCAGGGGTCTGCAACCTGTGGCTCTTCACCCTCATTGTGGCAGCTCCCTTTGGCCTTGGAAAAAAAACCTGAACATAAATAAATGGTATTTCTTAATTCATTTTTATTCATATTATGCGTTTATTTTGTTGGGCAGTTATCTTGGAGTTTGAGTTGATGCCATCTAATTTTAAAAGAACTTTTTTAAATTTCTAATTTGTCAGCAAAATACACGTCAGTCACATAACGTCATCAGCCTTCGCCTTTACGTGCTGCCGGCTTTTGTAGTGTCCGTTATTTTTTGCGGCTCCTGACAATTTTGTTTTTTTGGTAGAAGAGGGGGCAAAATGGCTCTTATGATAATAAAGGATGCAGACCCCTGGGCTAGGTAGACGGCCTGCACGAGCCGGAAGGCCCCAATATAACAGACGTATAAATGACTTTATGGCTAATAACAAGTTGAGTGATATTTGGAGAGAAAGGTATCCTGCAGCTAAATGTTTTTGGTGGTTTAAACCAAATGGAACATGCAAATCTAGACTAGACTGTCGGCTTGGCAGTGATAATATTCTCAGTTACACTACAAGGACAACAGTGTCCAAGGCTCCATTATATTTTCTATTCTAGAACCTTTAAGAAAAGAGAAGAAACCCAAGAAGGGATACTGGAAATTCAATGCTCAATTGTTAGAAAACGAGGACTATTGTACTAAATGTAACCCCAATTAATTTGGCCATTTTATCATGAGTTGTTTTCGTTCATTTTAATTTCACTGCCACAATAGAAGCTGCTAACTTGTCCAAACTGATTTTTAAGTGTAGTTACAGTCAGCCCCCTGTAGATGGCACTAGACTCCATACTGTCAAATTGAGTGCAAGAGCAGAAAAGGAAGGAAACGTGGGCTCCCTCTGTTAAACTGATGCCACTCATCCCTGCTGTGACACTTTTGTGCACAGATCTTCTCTGGTTGTTTTTTTACAGACCACAGCACCTGAGGACCTGTTGATGTTATTGATTTGATGTGACTGTCAAAGTTCAAGTCTGAGTCTATTATTACCCCCAGATTTCTAACTTGATTTGTCGGTTTTAGAGCGAGAGACTGGAGGTGACTGCTGACACTTTCTCTCTGTTTCTGCGGCCCAAAGACGATGATTTCAGTCTTGTCTGAGTTTAGCTGGAGGAAATTGTTTTGCTTCCACACGCTGATCTGTTGGATGCAGTGACAGAGTGAATCCACTGCTCCATATTCACCTGCCGTCAGTGAGACATAGATCTGAGTGTCGTCTGCGTAGTTGTGATGAGACACATTTGTGCTGCGTATTAACTGACCTAAGGGCAGCGTGTAGAGGTTGAACAGAAGGCTTCTGATTCAGCTGGACATGGGTTCATTCTGAAAACACTGCAAAGTTTTGGATTTGGGAAAAAAGGTAATGAGGTGATTGGGATGCTTTATGATGACATAAATAGTAGAGTGGGACTTGTAAAAGATTGAATATTGAAAGAGGTAAAGGTCAGGGCTGCGGACGCTCTCCGTTCCGTTGAGAATGGGTGTGGAAGTATTGTCTATATTAATCAAAAATTGTGGTTTAGCGTGGATTCATGTTACGGACAGACAGTTCAAAATGAGTCCGTTTCAAGAACTCTATTCTTGAAAGATGAACCTCAAATCCTTTGGCTTTGCACACCATGAATTATTTGTCTAAGGCCTCTGGGATGCAATTAAACGTGAAATAATTGAATTAAAGCCGCAACGCGGCGATGGTGGCCCTCCTTCCCACGCGGTCTCGTCCTCCTCTGAGCATCACTCGGGCCCCCCGTCAAGTTTCACTCACTGTGCTCGAAATCATTTTGGCCTCTCCATAGAGTTATGACATGTCTCATAGGAAATGAATGGGGGATATGTGTGCCCCCCCCAGGCCAAACGATCCAAAATAGGACATTGGTGTGATTGAGTTTTTTGCAGCTTTTGACGCTTAAAATCAGAAGATTTCGTGGAAATCAGAAAATGTTGGTACTTTTACATGACCAGCAGGGGGGGCTATAGTGAAAACTGCTTATGTGCTCCTGAGTCTGTTCTGTTTAATATTTGATTCTGCATCTGTGACTACAGTTTGGACTCTGTAGGGCAGCACCTGTGGCTGGGAGAGTTATTCCAAAAAACAGGAAATGAAGGCGATTTTTGACAGGAAGTCATGACAAAACCGTGCGAGATAGGCCAAAAAAAAAAAAGGCAGAGATAGAATTGGACATGAAGTGCCCAGTAGTACAATGAGCTAGCTGTGTTGAAAATAAATAACGTCCATAGAGCCTAATAATTGATACTCGGGGCTTATCCACATTTACTCACTGGATCCATGACTTTCATATGTTTTGCTTTTTAAATTTTTTTCATCTCCATACTAGGCTCAAAAATACATGTGTCATAAAAAGAACCTACATTCATTTCTATGTGTAAGATCACACAAAGTATAAAAGTAAGTGAATGTACAGAAACAAATCTATAAGCATTAGCAAGACAAAGATTACTACTATCTAAACAGAAATAAACATGCTCAATATAGTATCCAAGTGAACTAAAACTATCATACAAACACAATCTGACAGTAAAACAAAAACAAAAAATGACAGATGTGTTTGGGTTTTTCATACTGTAATCGTACAGAAACTGGATTAAAACTTGGAAAAAGATAACAGCATTCGCTAAATTGAAATTATTGGCCATTATATTATCATTACTATACTATCATTAAATTGTTTTACCCCATGGTTTTCCACAGGGGTTGGGCCCTCTTGTTATTTATTTTATCCGTGAAATGGCGAGGCCAACCCAAGCAACTGCTGCCAAAAGCAACCACCGCTCAATGAGCACATTTTATGAGGTGTTGACTGAGACATTTACATAGGCGCTTGCTTCCTCATAATCTGCAAAAAGAAGCATTTTTTAATGTTGAATAGAAATGTCTTGAAAATACTCCATATTCTACCATTTTCATTTTTGTTTGTACTTCTGATATGTTCATAGACATCTACAGCCCCTGTACATATTGTTTAAAAAAAAGAAATAAAAGATTAATTATTAGGGCAAATTTAATTTATTTGATTTATTTGTAGAGTTGAACCGACCATGAAGAAGAGATGAGTACAACTGCAGCATTACTAAAACATTAAAATATTACAATTAGACCCATATCTTTTTTTTTTTTTTTTACAAAATATCTTAAAATCAAATGATACCAACCTGTTCTGACATTTATATGTAAAAAAAAACAAAAACATTTTGTAATGCATTTACAGAGGATTTATTTTTAATCGTACCTGCGTTTTTTTTGTACCAACTCACAGATATCAGGGTTAAGAGGATGAGAAGAAGAATGGCAGCAGACACCAGGCCAACAGTGACAATAGGCCAGTTGGAATTTGCTTAAGCAACAAAAGTGTGTAACTGTCACCAAGAAGACTGGGATGTTTGTCCATGTATATAATTCTACTACTATATAATACCTTTATTATGGTCGTTAGATTGGCAGATGATGCTCCTGCTCTCAGATGTTTCACTGACCACATTGGACACAGTACATGTAAAAGCGATAGCTCCCTCTTGTGGTGTGAGCTGGTACTGCAGGCTGGGTCCACTGTAGCTGATGTTGTTCACTGTCCACCTGTAGCTCACATCTTTGTCAAACTTTGCGCTGCAGTTCATCAAACCCACACAGGACTCGTCTGAGGTTTTTGTGACGTTGACAGACAATGTGGGAGGTTGTGTCAGGACTTCTGCAGGGACAAAAACAAAAAGGTACAATTCATGTTCATATTCCTGTGTGTCCAATGCGACTTAGTTTATAAAGCACTTAAAACAACACAGTTCACAAAAGCATAATTCATACATAAGACTGTGACGATACAAAATATTGGGGGGAAAAATTGTTCACCCCTCAGAGTCAATTGAATAATAATACAAATATTACTACTGCACAATGCAACATTATTAAAACCAAACAGGGTAAATTATAGTAGACAGCCTATATTTGAAATCTATGAGTCAGTAGAATAAATTAAGGGCAGAATGGATATGTGAGTTGCTGATGATTGGTCAGCTTTAATTGGAGAAGACAGGAAGCGGCTCACACTTCACACTTGGAGTGCTCAGGAAGGCAGTGCTAGAGAATGCAGAATTATACAAACAAGCATGAAAGATCTGTAGGTATGAGTGACAAGTATTACAACAATCTGTAAGAGGTCAAATGCATCAGAATAACTTTAGTCTCACCTCGCACCACTAGTCTCGTGCAGAATGTGGGTCTTTGTCTTGTTTTTTGTGCTGAGACAAAAGTAAAATCGCCTGTGTCTGTTCTCTTCAGCTCTCGTATTCTCAAACTGTAATTTGATTTGTCCAGTGACACTCTGCCAGAAAAGTGATGTCCAGTTGAAGCTGCTTTTAAGTCTGCAACTGTTATGGAACGATTGTACTTCCAAAATGCATTGCTAAGCTCTTCATTCACTGATCCTGGTGACAGCACAAGTGTTTCTCCTGCTCTTCCATAAAGCTGTGGTTGACAAAAGGAATCTTCAAGAGCTGAAACAAAGAACATAAAAATAAGCTGAAGAGTAATTTCTTCCTTTCACAGCAGAATGAAGAAAAAACCTGAGACTGAGAAACCTGCAAAATAAATTATTTTTTAGAATAATGCTTATGATGAACAGACTATCATATTTAAAGCTATTAGGAAGTAAAAAAATTCACCCAAATGGAAGTGCAACAAACAAACAAAACCTTAGTCGTAACCCAGAGCCGTGGGGGATGCTCAAGATAAAGCTTTTGTATGTTCTTCAAGACTATTGTATTGTATTGTATTGTATTGTATTCTTTTATTTGTACAGGGACAGTGCACAACAGTACATTAACCAGGACAAAGTCAAAGGAGAGATGGTCCCAGGTTAGTTGGTCCCTGGGAGGTTGATGGTAGAAATGTAAGTACAGACATGTATGTATGTGGATAAATAGACCAATCATAAGTACACATCACACAAATTAAACTCTCTCTCTCTCTCTCTCTCATCCTTTCAGAGTTTCACTGAACTACACACAGACTCATCCGTATCATATGAGCCCATCAGTAATGTGCGCAAACCACACAAACCACAGTCATTTCTTCGTCAGATGTGCAAACGCTTGAAATTCTGTGCAAGTTAGAATCTCAGTTTATAAAGTATTCCAATGCCTCAGACACAGAGGATGATTTGGCGAGTGCGGCCCTACATTTAGGGACGCTGCACTCTCCTCTGGAGGATGAACGTGTAAATTGTGTTGTTTTTTCTGACTTCAGAGACACAAAGCCTCTCAGAGGAAGTCCAGCACCATAAAGAATTTTGAAAAGCAGGCAAATATTACCATATGTAATATGGATTTTCAAAGTTAAAAATGTATACTTAACAAGAATCGGACAGTGGTGATAATATTGAGAACAAAGTGGGCTCTGTTATTATTGAAGTGACTTTGTCACCAAAATCTACCTTCCCTTTTTATGCTAATATGTTTGTATTTTAAAAAAGATGACATACCGTGACTCCAGGCCCCAAGTAGCAACAGAGCCTTGGAGAAGAAAGCAATTAAACACATGGGTCGTTCTCTGAGCATGTCCTCGTCTGCTCTACTGTTTCCTTTTCTGTGCGAGCGGAAGCCCAGCCGAGCAAGCGGCCACACGTCAGTGGTTGATGCCGATAAATGCACAAAGTACTGCTAACTTGTCAAGCCACAGCACTGACAAAAAATAATGTTATCAAGCCATCCGGTCTTTCTGAGTGGTAATATGATGAGACCTAATGCCATTCCTTCTGATTTTTAACTGTCAAACATTGAAACTCAGACAGTTTTATTGCAGCCTTTATCTCTGAGTCTAAGATTATCAAGTCCATTTGAAGAGGTCACCGTCTCATGGTCTCACTCTCGTGCATGGCAGCTGTCTATACGTCTTCTTTCAGGTCTAGCTGATGGAGAGAGAGTCCTTGTAATGAAGGAATCTATCTTATTCAGGAGCTGAATTATATGAAAAGAATATTCATTCTATTACTGCACTGGGCAGTTTTTTATGTCAGATTTCAATATGTTGTCATAGATAATTCTGCATATGTATATGAGCATTGTTTTACCTCCTTTTTGTAGAGCCAGCTTTGCACTACTGTGTAATTATAGGTCAACATTACATGGTTTTACATGGTATCATACGGGGTCAGAATTGGGTCAGTTGTTATTTATTTAATTTGATCAAATGGCAAGACCAAAACATGTACAAAGGGCTCCTCCCTTCATGCAAAATCTCAGTGGGACTTTCTTGGTGGAATATAGGCTTATAATAAAAGCCCATCTGAAGCATCGTGATGCAGGTGAGCTGAACTCAAGTCAAAATGCTGACTGACATTACCAAAGCAACCACCACTCAATGAACACATTTTATGAGGTGTTGACTGGGACATTTATGTAGTTGGTTGTTTCCTCGTCATCTGCAAAATATTTTTTACAATTTAATAAATTACATTTTTACATGAAAATCCTCCATACTGTACCATTGTCATTGTTTTTTGATCTTCATAGACATTTACGTCACCTGTAGATAATGTTAAAATGGTCATTAGAGCAGGCTGTTGAACCGACCGTGAAGAAAAGATGAGTACAACAGCTGCTGATTGTCTACAGTTACATTTTTGGCATTATTCTCCAGTTTAAGCATTACTAAAACATAACAATTATATATTTAAAACCCCTTTAAAACCAGTCCTCTGCATGCCTTCAAAATTGCAGAAGATCTCTGGATGGGAGTCAAAATGTAAAGTTGGAAACATTTTTAAGCTTCTCAAAAATGCACCCTAATTTTTTTTACTAGGTCCACCGTCCTCTATCACTGTTCTGAGTTTCGTGCGCAAAACGGGGCTCAAAGGGTAAGAAAACGGGAAAAATAATAATAAGAAAGAAACCAGCGAAACACAATGATCCTCGCTAGTTTACTGGCTCGGGCCAGTTATTTGCACTTAAGGATTGCCCTTTGCAATCAATATGCAACATTAATGTTAAGAAAGAGGTGAAATATTTAGGCATTGTTGTTACCAGAGATAAAACTCTGATAAATGAAATATTGTATGGACTGTTTGTGATGGCCTATTCAACTTGCTTTTGATTGCTTCTTGCCAAAGGTTTTAAAGGACGCTGAAAAAGCCGCCAAGAAACTGGATGACATTCAGGCAGAATTGAATTGTTCTGCAGAAATGCTTGAGCCGTGGGTTTGCCACGTTCTGCTCCTGGTGAGATTATTTATTGTCAACTACTTTGTTTTTGTGTTTAGATGCCTCTGAGATCGTCCGTGGTGTAACAGAAGAAGTCCAGCAGTCGATAGAGACATTGTTTACAAGCATCTGTGCAAAAAAAACACCTCCTCTGTCCACAGAATGGTAAGAGAAGGAAAAATGCAGTATGTAACCAAAACATTATAACGCATTGTCCAAAAACAGGACGCGGCAGAAAATTGTGCGCAAAATTGCCCAACAGAAAAAAGTCCTGCTTCAGAACATAGAGCGACACAAGGAGCTGTGTGATCGGACAGTGGACATGGAGAAGTCTCTCAGGAGCTTCTAACAGGTGTGAAGACTGTAGGATATGGCCCTGGCAGCAACAACTCACAGGTACCATGACTTTTCATTTCCTTTTCTTTGGGCTTGCAACTTGGCCCCTGAGCTGCAGTGTACAAAACTGTGGTAATTGTCATTTGGAATATATGGAATATTATATTTATGGAATATATTGGAATATTTTTTTAAATACAGATGGTGTTGTTACATTCCTTACCAGCCTTACACGGCGTGCCTTACACGGGACAGTATTATAACAGTAGTAGAAATAGTCCTTTTCTGTTTTTTATTTATTCGGTTTGGTGAGGTTAGCTGGGCTTTGACTAGTTTGCTTTGGTGCAGATTGGGACGGGCCAAAAGTGTCTCCAGTGTCCAGGGTTTGGACAAGAAAGAAACAGATGTAAACACAAACTATTTATTTCTCACCAAAAGCTGACTTGATCTAGTGATGAACCACTTCCACTGAGGATAACTTGTATGTCCATCCCACAGATGCTAACCAAAACACAGCTAGCACACGTTAGCATCAGCTGTTTCCTGTTTATTGACGCATGACACTTGTGATAATATTAAATTATACTGCCAGTCTAATCGAACATTATCCACAGTATTTAAAATATTGCATTATCTAAAGTAATGCAAAGTGCTTTACAGCAGTGGTTCTCAAACTAGGGGTCGGGACCCCAAATGGGGTCGCGAAATGATTTCCAGGGGTCCCCAGATGATGGGGAAAAATGTATACAATAGTCTTAAACAAGGCTTGACACCTTCAAATGCAGTGGTGAATGTAGATTCCTATTTGTTGGTCATTTTCTAGGTCTGTATTCTCAAAATAAAGTCAAACATTAGATACAAGGCTAATTTATCACTCTGCGTGTCGCCTATTTTTTGTGTTTGGGGGTCGCGAATGTAAACTATTGTTATTTTTGGGGTCGCGACTGAAAAAGTTTAAGAACCGCTGCTTTACAGAACATGTAAAGATGCTTTAAATCATAATACAAGCAACATCAATAATCAGAGCAATAGCAGTCACATTAGCTCACATTTGTGCCTTCACGGTGATCTATAAGTTGGAATTTCACATAAAGGAAAGGGAGTAAAATAACTCGATGCATCTTCACATTTTAATAATGCCACAATATTTTAACACACACACAGTCATGAAATCAAACATAAAAACAAACTAGATGCTGTTGCAATGGCTGAAGCCAGGTTCGAAATTCCAGCGCCGGTGTCCTTTTGCAGTCTGTGATGCAGCCCTCACTTCTCAAAAAGTTACGAGGAACAAGGCTGGAATGTCTTTGTATCTCAGGTGGCCGACGCTGAATCACAGCCTCACAAAGGGCATCTGGACGAGGAAAACTGCCGACAACGCCAAATTGTTGTGGAAAATTTGTCCAAGAAAAATGGAGCACTGTCTCTCTCAAAAAGGTGGATTCTTTATTCTATATCGAAGAATACAGTTCCTAGACAACTACACGGGTGATCAACGGAGCAACGAAGCGGGCCACACAATAGGAAACGCAGCAATTTATAGAGTTACAGTAGGCCGGCCCATAAAGGCCACCGGGAGAACAGGTTTGTCAGGCAGTCACATGATAGGGGGCACATTACAATACACATTAGAGTGGTTACATGCAGGGGGGGTCCAGACGATCAAATTAGAATGTCTCTGGTGGTGTCTCTTTGAACCACAGGAGACTGGTTAACCATAGGGGGTCCAGGTGGTTAAATAAGAATGTAAATGGTGCTTCCTGGATTGGAGAGGCCAAATGGGAGCTTTTGACGCTGCTGACCAGTGGTCACGTGTAAATACAATACAGCAAATGACATTTTTCTTTTACACGGTCTCCCATCCAACCACTAACCAGACCCACACCTGCTTAGCTTCTCAAAGCAAACGAGATCAGGTGTGTTCTAAGCAATTATGCCTGTTACAATACCTGACACAGAAGACACTGATAACATTGTTCAATCTTGATTGCGAGTGACTGCGTAATTTTGAAAAAGATTTGGTGAAAACTATCTGAAAAAATAAATAAATGCTGAAAACAATTGGAAATCATTGGAAAACTCTGAATACTTGGAAAACTGAAAACTTTGAAAGAAAACTTTGTATACTTTGAAACTCGGAAAACAAAAAAAACAAGAAACATTTGAAAAATAGTCCTTGGTGACATTTCTAGGACCTCATGTTTTAACAGCACTGATGAGACTATGCTGCTGTCCAGACACAAGAGGATTTGGCACCATCTAGTGGCTGTTTGCACTCACTGCATCATTTAAAAAAAGATTTGGTGAAAAGTATCTGGAAGAAAATTAAATGATTGAAAATAAAATATTTAAAAAATATATATATGTATATGTTAAAATATATATACATTTGAAAAAGTATTAAAAAGTATTTTAAAAATTATTAAAAGGATTCAAATATATATATGAAGTGTTGTAATACTTGATAGTACTACAAACTTTAAAAGTCTTAAAGTCTTGTAAAAGTCTAAACCTTTGTAAATGCTGGTAACAGTGCTGGACGCCATGGCAACAGCCACACACAGACTGAACCAGTGGCCATTGTAAAGAATAGTAAACACTTTAACTCGTCACTGTACAAAAACTATAGCACTTACAAAGACAAGAAACACATCAGAAGAATCACCACATCGAGCACTTTTGAAATATGTTGAAACTGTGGAAATTGAAAAATAAATGACACAGTTAAAAGAGTTTAAACACCAAAATTTAAAGGTAAACACTGCCAACTGAAAGGCTCCCACTCTAAAAGAAAGGAAAAAGTGCTCCGAAAATTTTAAATTGTGAAAAAACTACAAAAGGTACATATACCAAAAGTAATAGCAGACATTAGAAGACTAGGAACTATTGAAAAAAAAATATATTTTTTTTTATTTAAAAACTGTGACCGAAAAACAGGAGAAAAAAAAAGGGAAACTCCTATAATAATAAATATACAAGAACAAATAGTGCAGTCACTCAATTATTTAGAAGTTTTTCGATTGTCTGACTGTTCATAAATATTGGACTAAGATTAATGAATGAATGAACCAACTGACAAGGACTGGGCTCAAAGAACATGGACATTTATGAAGTGTTAATGAATAGTTAATAGAAATGTTCATTTGGTCTGCCAAGTTATTATCTTTTGATTATTTTTCATATATTTTTTCTTATTCAACACTTCAAACTGTGGCCGTAACATCCGTGATCCTTCTGAGGAAGGATGCATTTGTAGGGAACAGCGCCACATGCAGCAGGACCTGTGTAGTGAAATGTGGACAGGAACTTCGTAGGCAGAGTGAAAGTTTTCGTTCAATTTATTAATTCATTCAAAGTAAAGGGGGGAAAAACAGAGGTTGGGGACAAGGATAAAAACTCTAGTCTCTAGAACGTGGCGTTTACGCGCTCCCTTACACGCAGTGGCGCGCTGACCTGGTGTCCAGCCTTGGCGTGAGTCCTTTTGCAAATTAAAGGTTTTTGGACACTTTTTTGTAATTTGTCTTCCCTTCCAAAATGTTTCTCGAATGTGGCTCAGAAAACACGTCTTCACCGGCGAGGATTATTGGATGCTTCTGTGAGAAGGACCAGTTTGCTTCTTGTAACCGACGCGTAAAAGTCTAACTTCGTCCAAGAACGGTTTTAAAGACAGAATTCTTGATCGCTTATCCAACTGTGTGCCACTTGATAAGTTAGTATGGAGGCCATAGACATAAAAATATGTCTATGGCCCCGCCTCCCCCCTCGGTGGGGAGGCGGGGAGAGGGCGACTTTGGGGCGGCCTTTTGCTGACGTACTGCCGTCGTTGCCTCTATAGTTACCGCCCACTCATAGGTGTATGGCTGCGTCCTGACATTTCCGGCGCGTAAAGCCCGCCTTCTTCATTAGATATGCATGAACTTTAAAAAATCACAGCGGCTAAACCAGCCTGGTTCAAAAAAATTCACCCCCCTCAGCGTTGTCACAGAGCCGTAAGCTAACGTTTGAGACCAAAGCCGTATTTTGAGCCAGGCTCTTAAGTAGGTTTTGAAACGTCTAACTCCCCATTGACTTGCATTGAATAATTCTACTTCCGCAGCCAGCCCCTAGCGGTCAGCAGCAGATTGCAAACATGGCAGCCTGCAGTCGGCGGCTCAATTTGAGCGCGGTAGCCTCGCCCACTGATGGAGGCCCGTTTCCGCCAGTGAAAAAAATAAAAGCTCACAGGAAGTCATAATTTCGAGTTTAAAAGTCGTAATTTCGAGTTTAAAAGTCATAATTTCGATTATGAAATTATGAAATTAAGCTCCAGCAACATAACAGCGACTACAGTTCATGTGTTCCCCGCACTAGTGACAACCAACTCGGGCCCAAAGGTCTGGACTGCTTTGTGAGACGTCTGCGGTGTGCACTTTGTGGATCGTCCACACGTCCACTGCAGCGGCTGTGATGCTGCTGCTGAGGAAACCAGCAGCATGTGCGGTCTAAAGTCTACGAGCAAAGAGCTGCATGACTGCGGCGCATGCTGAGCTCAGAGCCCGGATCTGGACCTGGTTTAGTCTTAGTCCGGGCACTCAGGGAAAAGCCCGTGTTACGCTCCATTCCCCGTGAACGAGCTCTCCGTGGCCCGCTCAGACTGGTCCAGACTGACAGCACAACAGCACCTGATCAGACACACGGCTCCTGCGCCCTGTGGACCAAGCATTCCACGGAGCACTGGGGTCTCCGGCTGTGACCGTGCCCGTGGTGCTGTGCTGCACTCACTGCGCTGCATTCACTTCTCGTTGTTCTGGACCTGGTCTTGGTCGGTTAGATAAGGACAAGTCCATATGCTCTTACCCCCGGGGGTAACTGAGCTCACAGGGTGTCAAGCATCACACGTTTACGCACAGCTGGAGACCTGAGTGCTCCGTGAAATGGTGCTTGGACCATGGGGGCGAGGACAGAGCCACGCCCTGTGCGGCTCCGGAGCCGTGTTGATGGAGACAGTGGGGATTTAACCACTTTCCCAAATGGGCATTCCTCTCTCTAAATCAGAATTATTGCCATTGTCAGTGTTACGGCCCCAGGCCTACAGATTCTGCCTCCTTTTGTGTTTTTGAATATTGTGTTTTGTGAGAGTCCTATGTGCTGGAGGGAGTTCGGAGGTACATCCAGGATCGTGGTTGGCTGCAGCAGACTGGTCCCTGATTGGTGCCACCTGAAAACACCTGGCCAATCCCGTGGCTCCACATCAGCCCCGCCCAGTATTTAAGGACTCACTCCACACCTGTTCGGGGCTGCTGGCCTGTGTGGCCAGTATGCCATTTTGTATCAGGGCTGCAGTGGCAGCGCCTGCAATTTGTCCTACGTGTCAGGGCTGCAGTGGCAGCGCCTGCATGTAGTTGTATTTCAATGTACTTAGGACTGCAGTGGCAGTCACTGTATTTGTGTGTTGTGTGTATCTGGGCTGCAGTGGCAGTACCAGTACTATGTTCTTTTGTGTTTATTTGTTTTATGTTTCAGTTCTGTTACTTTACCCTTACTCCCCTGTTCATTAAATTGCATCTTTATTTAAACCTTTTCCCACCTTTGGTTTTTTTTTGTTACCTCCCCTTCCCTAGCTGAGCTGGGTTGTAACAGTCAGCAATCAAACTTCACAAAAATAGGAACTTGTTTTGACGTAAGGTGCAACATAAAACAATGAATAAAATAGTAGCAAGATATATAAATAGCTCTTTTATTATATGATTGATAAAGTGGCAGGTGTTATAACGTGTTCATGAGTTCAATGGCAGAGGGATAGATTAGCTCCCATTAGCTCCAATCTGGGCAGAGTCAGTTTTTTCAATGGTGCGACCTTCGTCTTCGAGGCGACTAGACTTGTAGTGCATTGTCCATCTGATTTTGTGCATTTTAGAAAGGCTGTGGCACAGTATGCTCTTTCACTTGCATCCGTAAACACAGGACTTTCTCTGAGTGTAATGACCGCGTCTAAACGTTCCTCCTTCACTGCGTCATAACGTCTAGATATGGAGATTGAGTTCAAACAGGGGATCTCTGAACACCATTGATGCCATTTAATTAACAAATCTTCGGGGAGAGGTTCATCCCATGAAATTCCTTTCTCCCACATGTTTTGAAAGAGGCATTTTACACGGATGGTGAATGGCGACAAGAAACCAATAGGGTCGAATATGTGCGCAGCCATCTGCAGTACACCCCGTTTAGGGTCACTCTTAGTTTTCAAATGTTTGATGAGTTTGTTAGTTTCATACATGATACAGTATAGCCCTAAATCTTTCAATGGATTTTGTCCCTTTATTGGCACTGATTCTGTATTTTCATCTTGAGCCCAGATATTTTGCAACACAGCTGAATGTGTGCTCCATTTGCAGAGTTTCATGCTCGCTCCGCCCATTATTTCATTTGCTCTGTTCGATAAGTTTATTGCCTCGACAATATTTTCCACGCCTGTGATAAAGTCATCCACATATAGACATTCGTTCAGTTTTTTAACTTCATTTGGGTACGAAGTTTGATGCAATCCCAGGTGGTGTTTTATTGTGGCTGCCAACAGAAACGGACCGGCAGGCGCGCAATTCTTCATTCTCATTGTGCACACTTTTGATTCATCAGATGGTGTTGGTTTGTCATCCAGCCACAAAAAACGTAACACATCGCGGTCCCTTTCGTTCAAAGAAATTTGTAGGAACGCCTTTGTCACATCTGCCATCATTGCAATTTTGTGTTGTCTAAATTTGATCAAATTTGATCTTTTCATGTGATGAGGCATCAAACACAACGTGTAATTTTGTTGTACTTCTGTTTTCTCTTATCACTGGATGGTGCTGCAAATAATAAACAGGATTTTCTGTTGTTAAATCTTGTAATTTCTCAATTATGCCTTCAGCCAAATATTCATTTGTCACTTGGTTATATAGATTGTCCGTCCAGTGACGATGCTCCAATAATAATCTCCTCCGATCAATATTCCGAGCTCCTGTTTCCATGCCTCTCACTGGTGTATCAGCAACTTGTAATCCTGTTTTCCAAACTTTGTCTTAGTTTCTCATCAGCTGCCCTTAATTTTATCGAGCACATGGTGGGCGTTTCCAGTAATTCCACATTGACGCTTTCATTTGTTTTCAGATTGCGTAAATTAACCTTTACCCTTCTTGCAGTTACCCTTTTATGTGTCACGGATCCAAACGCGTGTAGTTTTATTATTTCGGACCCCACCACAGGGAGATTTAAAGCTCTGGAAATATCTTCACGGATAAAACTGCACTGACTGCCTCCATCTAATAAACATTTTGTAAGTTGGCTTTGTTGGGGTGCATCTACCCAGATAGTAGCCGTTTGGAGCAGCACAGTATTTCCTTCAAAGTTGCTTGGAAATGCAGATTCTACTGTATCAGTTGTCAGTTGGCATGGATCGGTTTTATTTTTTCTTACACGTGTGTTGTTGGTGCAAACAGATTTATAGTGTTTATGGCCACAAATGTCACATTTTATTCCGTGCGCAATTACGTGCAAGATGTCTGGGTCCCAAACACACAAAACATCGTCCTGTACGTTTGAGTTTTTCACGTATCGTTTCAACTGTTAATTCTTCACATTCTGATTTATGATCTCCTCGCCCACAAAACAAACATTCATTCATTTCCTGTTGACGTGTGAAATGTTGCGGCTGACGGCACGTTGCCAGCGTATCTTGGGCCTTTTCTTATTCTTTGCTCTCTGTCTCGAGCCGTATATTGTTCCTCCTGTTGTGGAGGGTCTCTTTGTATCAGATTTACAGTCCTTTCTCTACTTTCCACTTCCAGTTTTAGAAACTCCATTAATTCCTTTGCTTTAAGCACATTGTCTGCCTTTTGACGAGTGAACTCGAGAGCAATTTCTTCTGGAATCATTTTCAACAATATGGGACATAAGAGGCTCCCATATGCATCGGACACGACGCCCAGTGCGTCAAGGCTTCGCACCTGGACTTCACAGTCATCATATCATTTGCGCAGTGACGCCACATCATGTGCTCGTTTCACTGCAGTCATATTTATCAGTTTATTCACGTTTATTCACCAAAACGGCCTTTGAGCATATCAATGGCATTGTCTTAATTTTCTTCTGTAAGTGCAAGCCCAGCAACCGCGCTCGCTGCAGTGTTTGTCAGAAATGATTTTAAATAACTGAATTTATCCGGTTTGCTCAAACTTGCATTGTTGTGAATTGCCGTTTCGTATTGACTCCAAAATCCTTGCCACTCGTTTATCTCCCCAGAAAACTTCTGTACGGACGAGTGAGCTCAACAGCAGAGGAGACCTTGGCAGGAGGAGCAGAGAGAGGAGAGGAGCGAGGGGGAAGAGCAGAGGAGGAGGAGCAGAGGAGGAGGAGGTGCGAGGCCTCGACCTGGGAAACTTGGCGACACAGAGCATAGCAGAGGCAGGAGGAGCAGAGGGAGTGAGACCTTGGCAGGAGGAGCAGAGAGAGGAGAGGGGCGAGGGGGAAGAGCAGAGGAGGAGGAGGTGCGAGGCCTTGACCTGGGAAACTTGGCGACACAGAGCATAGCAGAGGCAGGAGGAGCAGAGGGAGTGAGACCTTGGCAGGAGGAGCAGAGAGAGGAGAGAGGCGGGGGGGAAAAGCAGAGGAGGAGGAGGTGCGAGGCCTTGACCTGGGAAACTTGGCGACACAGAGCATAGCAGAGGCAGGAGGAGCAGAGGGAGTGAGACCTTGGCAGGAGGAGCAGAGAGAGGAGAGGGCGAGGGGGAAGAGCAGAGGAGGAGGAGGTGCGAGGTCTTGACCTGGGAAACTTGGCGACACAGAGCATAGCAGAGGCAGGAGGAGCAGAGGGAGTGAGACCTTGGCAGGAGGAGCAGAGAGAGGAGAGGGGCGAGGGGGAAGAGCAGAGGAGGAGGAGGTGCGAGGCCTTGACCTGGGAAACTTGGCGACACAGAGCATAGCAGAGGCAGGAGGAGCAGAGGGAGTGAGACCTTGGCAGGAGGAGCAGAGAGAGGAGAGGGGCGAGGGGGAAGAGCAGAGGAGGAGGAGGTGCGAGGCCTTGACCTGGGAAACTTGGCGACACAGAGCATAGCAGAGGCAGGAGGAGCAGAGGGAGTGAGACCTTGGCAGGAGGAGCAGAGAGAGGAGAGGGGCGAGGGGGAAGAGCAGAGGAGGAGGAGGTGCGAGGCCTTGACCTGGGAAACTTGGCGACACAGAGCATAGCAGAGGCAGGAGGAGCAGAGGGAGTGAGACCTTGGCAGGAGGAGCAGAGAGAGAGAGGGCGAGGGGGAAGAGCAGAGGAGGAGGAGGTGCGAGGCCTCGACCTGGGAAACTTGGCGACACAGAGCATAGCAGAGGCAGGAGGAGCAGAGGGAGTGAGACCTTGGCAGGAGGAGCAGAGAGAGGAGAGGGGCGAGTTGGAAGAGCAGAGGAGGAGGAGGTGCGAGGCCTCGACCTGGGAAACTTGGCGACACAGAGCATAGCAGAGGCAGGAGGAGCAGAGGGAGTGAGACCTTGGCAGGAGGAGCAGAGAGAGGAGAGGGGCGAGGGCCAAGAGCAGAGGAGGAGGAGGTGCGAGGCCTTGACCTGGGAAACTTGGCGACACAGAGCATAGCAGAGGCAGGAGGAGCAGAGGGAGTGAGACCTTGGCAGGAGGAGCAGAGAGAGGAGAGGGGCGAGGGGGAAGAGCAGAGGAGGAGGAGGTGCGAGGCCTTGACCTGGGAAACTTGGCGACACAGAGCATAGCAGAGGCAGGAGGAGCAGAGGGAGTGAGACCTTGGCAGGAGGAGCAGAGAGAGGAGAGGGGCGAGGGGGAAGAGCAGAGGAGGAGGAGGTGCGAGGCCTTGACCTGGGAAACTTGGCGACACAGAGCATAGCAGAGGCAGGAGGAGCAGAGGGAGTGAGACCTTGGCAGGAGGAGCAGAGAGAGGAGAGGGGCGAGGGGGAAGAGCAGAGGAGGAGGAGGTGCGAGGCCTTGACCTGGGAAACTTTGCGACACAGAGCATAGCAGAGGCAGGAGGAGCAGAGGGAGTGAGACCTTGGCAGGAGGAGCAGAGAGAGGAGAGAGGCGAGGGGGAAGAGCAGAGGAGGAGGAGGTGCAGAGGCCTTGACCTGGGAAACTTGGCGACACAGAGCATAGCAGAGGCAGGAGGAGCAGAGGGAGTGAGACCTTGGCAGGAGGAGCAGAGAGAGGAGAGGGGCGAGGGGGAAGAGCAGAGGAGGAGGAGGAGGTCGAGGCCTTGACCTGGGAAACTTGGCGACACAGAGCATAGCAGAGGCAGGAGGAGCAGAGGGAGTGAGACCTTGGCAGGAGGAGCAGAGAGAGGAGAGGGGCGAGGGGGAAGAGCAGAGGAGGAGGAGGTGCGAGGCCTTGACCTGGGAAACTAAGCGAAACAGAGCATTTCAGAGGCAGGAGGAGCAGAGGGAGTGAGACCTTGGCAGGAGGAGCAGAGAGAGGAGAGGGGCGAGGGGGAAGAGCAGAGGAGGAGGAGGTGCAGGCCTTGACCTGGGAAACTTGGCGACACAGAGCATAGCAGAGGCAGGAGGAGCAGAGGGAGTGAGACCTTGGCAGGAGGAGCAGAGAGAGGAGAGGGGCGACGCGGAACAGCACAGGAGGAGCACGTGAGAGGACATGACCTGGGAAACTTGGCGACACAGAGCATAGCAGAGGCAGGAGGAGCAGAGGGAGTGAGACCTTGGCAGGAGGAGCAGAGAGAGGAGAGGGGCGAGGGGGAAGAGCAGAGGAGGAGGAGGTGCGAGGCCTTGACCTGGGAAACAAGGCGACACAGAGCATAGCAGAGGCAGGAGGAGCAGAGGGAGTGAGACCTTGGCAGGAGGAGCAGAGAGAGGAGAGGGGCGAGGGGAAGAGCAGAGGAGGAGGAGGTGCGAGGCCTTGACCAGGGAAACATTGAGACACAGAGCATAGCAGAGGCAGGAGGAGCAGAGGGAGTGAGACCTTGGCAGGAGGAGCAGAGAGAGGAGAGGGGCGAGGGGGAAGAGCAGAGGAGGAGGAGGTGCAGGCCTTGACCTGGGAAACTTGGCGACACAGAGCATAGCAGAGGCAGGAGGAGCAGAGGGAGTGAGACCTTGGCAGGAGGAGCAGAGAGAGGAGAGGGGCGAGGGGGAAGAGCAGAGGAGGAGGAGGTGCGAGGCCTCGACCTGGGAAACTTGGCGACACAGAGCATAGCAGAGGCAGGAGGAGCAGAGGGAGTGAGACCTTGGCAGGAGGAGCAGAGAGAGGAGAGGGGCGAGGGAAGAGCAGAGGAGGAGGAGGTGCGAGGCCTTGACCTGGGAAACTTAGCGACACAGAGCATAGCAGAGGCAGGAGGAGCAGAGGGAGTGAGACCTTGGCAGGAGGAGCAGAGAGAGGAGAGGGGCGAGGGGGAAGAGCAGAGGAGGAGGAGGTGCGAGGCCTTGACCTGGGAAACTTGGCGACACAGAGCATAGCAGAGGCAGGAGGAGCAGAGGGAGTGAGACCTTGGCAGGAGGAGCAGAGAGAGGAGAGGGGCGAGGGGGAAGAGCAGAGGAGGAGGAGGTCACGAGGCCTTGACCTGGGAAACTTGGCGACACAGAGCATAGCAGAGGCAGGAGGAGCAGAGGGAGTGAGACCTTGGCAGGAGGAGCAGAGAGAGGAGAGGGGCGAGGGGGAAGAGCAGAGGAGGAGGAGGTGCGAGGCCTTGACCTGGGAAACTTGGCGACACAGAGCATAGCAGAGGCAGGAGGAGCAGAGGGAGTGAGACCTTGGCAGGAGGAGCAGAGAGAGGAGAGAGGGCGAGGGAAGAGCAGAGGAGGAGGAGGTGCGAGGCCTTGACCTGGGAAACTTGGCGACACAGAGCATAGCAGAGGCAGGAGGAGCAGAGGGAGTGAGACCTTGGCAGGAGGAGCAGAGAGAGGAGAGGGGCGAGGGGGAAGAGCAGAGGAGGAGGAGGTGCGAGGCCTTGACCTGGGAAACTTGGCGACACAGAGCATAGCAGAGGCAGGAGGAGCAGAGGGAGTGAGACCTTGGCAGGAGGAGCAGAGAGAGGAGAGGGGCGAGGGTGAAGAGCAGAGGAGGAGGAGGTGCGAGGCCTCGACCTGGGAAACTTGGCGACACAGAGCATAGCAGAGGCAGGAGGAGCAGAGGGAGTGAGACCTTGGCAGGAGGAGCAGAGAGAGGAGAGGGGCGAGGGGGAAGAGCAGAGGAGGAGGAGGTGCGAGGCCTTGACCTGGGAAACTTGGCGACACAGAGCATAGCAGAGGCAGGAGGAGCAGAGGGAGTGAGACCTTGGCAGGAGGAGCAGAGAGAGGAGAGGGGCGAGGGGGAAGAGCAGAGGAGGAGGAGGAGGTGAGGCCTTGACCTGGGAAACTTGGCGACACAGAGCATAGCAGAGGCAGGAGGAGCAGAGGGAGTGAGACCTTGGCAGGAGGAGCAGAGAGAGGAGAGGGGCGAGGGGGAAGAGCAGAGGAGGAGGAGGTGCGAGGCCTTGACCTGGGAAACTTGGCGACACAGAGCATAGCAGAGGCAGGAGGAGCAGAGGGAGTGAGACCTTGGCAGGAGGAGCAGAGAGAGGAGAGGGGCGAGGGGGAAGAGCAGAGGAGGAGGAGGTGCGAGGCCTTGACCTGGGAAACTTGGCGACACAGAGCATAGCAGAGGCAGGAGGAGCAGAGGGAGTGAGACCTTGGCAGGAGGAGCAGAGAGAGGAGAGGGGCGAGGGGGAAGAGCAGAGGAGGAGGAGGTGCGAGGCCTTGACCTGGGAAACTTGGCGACACAGAGCATAGCAGAGGCAGGAGGAGCAGAGGGAGTGAGACCTTGGCAGGAGGAGCAGAGAGAGGAGAGGGGCGAGGGGAAGAGCAGAGGAGGGAGGAGGTGCGAGGCCTTGACCTGGGAAACTTGGCGACACAGAGCATAGCAGAGGCAGGAGGAGCAGAGGGAGTGAGACCTTGGCAGGAGGAGCAGAGAGAGGAGAGGGGCGAGGGGGAAGAGCAGAGGAGGAGGAGGTGCGAGGCCTTGACCTGGGAAACTTGGCGACACAGAGCATAGCAGAGGCAGGAGGAGCAGAGGGAGTGAGACCTTGGCAGGAGGAGCAGAGAGAGGAGAGGGGCGAGGTGAAGAGCAGAGGAGGAGGAGGTGCGAGGCCTTGACCTGGGAAACTTGGCGACACAGAGCATAGCAGAGGCAGGAGGAGCAGAGGGAGTGAGACCTTGGCAGGAGGAGCAGAGAGAGAAGAGGGGCGGTACATTTGGTCCCGTCCGGGGAGGTGCTTTATATGACTCTGTCCTGGGTCAAATGGAAAGCTGCTGAGTCTGAGCCTGTTTACTTTTGGCCTGTTTTGGTTCTTGTGTTTATTTCTTGTTCTGTTTTGTTCAATGTCTTTTTTTGTCCTGTTTTCTGCAGCACATCCATAAGTTCATATTGGCTCACTCCCATTTTTATCCCTATAAAAACACAATTATACAATGTACTTGGAAGAAGGAAAACTGATACAATTCATATTTTGATGACAAACCTGTATTTTATATGAGGACATGGATATCAGCCTCCTACTCCTCCTCTCTATCTCTCCACTGTCAAAAGTTCCATCTCACTGGAAGAACAACAGACAAATAAATCCACTGTACTTTTGTATAAACAGATAAACTTATGTTATACCTGCACTGTATGGTGTTTGTTTGTGTAACTTTCAGTACTTTTTCCCTCCTGTTACTCTTTTCTAGGGTCACGTCACCTGGTGTTGGAAAATAATAAAGAAAAAACAAAAAAGTCAATCTGTGTGAATTGAATACTCACCATTTTTCTCCAAGTTAAATTTTATCCCAAACAGCAGCGCATTACAAAGAATTACAGAAACCATTTAGGACACAATCTATTCTAATGTTAGCACAAAAATTTCTCCATGCTCGGGGACCCATGTGCCTCCAGGACCTGTGCATCTCTGAGTGTCTTTTGGTATTTTTTGTGACTTTGATTCACACCAACATAGATCAGTCAGACTATTAACATAATAATTATACACAAACTAAATAAACACACATTTCCATGCTCTACAAAATACCGCATGACCCTTGACCTGGATGTCGTCTCCGTGGATTCCCAGCTCCTCTTCTGCTCCTTCAAAGAAAAACAAAGAGAGAAAGGATCAGGTTCTTAAAAATAAAAGGAGTAGTTGTGTCTTTGAGGAGGAATTGGCCTCTGAGGCTCACTTGACCTTTTCCAGTCCTTCCAGTCCAGCTGGCGCTCCTGCAGGTAGGCCTCCATCTGCAGCACCCAGTCCGGCTTAGGTCCAGGGAACAGGGGCACAGACTCCACCACCACCTACGGGACAAGAGGGGCGGGGTTAGGGCTCAGCTCTGGGATCTCAGCAGAAGAGCTGAGCCGAGGACGCTTAGGACAAGGGCGAGCGAGCAGAGCAGAAGAGTAACGCTTGAGAGCCTGACGAGCACGACAAGGAGTGTTGAAGTCAGGAAGCATAGAGTCAGGAAGAGGAATGATCTGAAGGCCCCTGGCAGGAGGAGCAGAGGAGAGCTTAGGGGCCTTCAGTGGAGCAGAGTGGGGCTGAGCAGGAGCAGAGCAGGAGCAGAGCAGGAGCAGAGCGGGGCTGGGCCTTAACCCTAACCCTAACCCTAACCCTAAGACCAACTCACTCTGTGAGCGACAAAGCACATCTCTGCACCACTGGAACACTACTTGAGTTATCATTGAGATTTAGGCTTGCAACTACTAATTCTCAACTATTTAGCCCCTGGAATGTGTTTCTGTGCAGTTAAAGTCAAAAGGTTGTAAGAATAGAGACGTGTTACAAATGTGCTTCTCAGGCGCTATAAAGTCGTTTGCGAGCAAAAAAAGGTAAACATGGGTGTTTCTCTGGAATGCTAAGGGATAGACAGGAGATTTCAAATGTATGTTGTGTAGCTTCCCAAGCTCTACTTTGTCAGACAAAATGGTTCAGATATCTCTTATGGTTTTCTCACAAATTGAGTTTCCACGTTCTTGCTTCACTAAGGCCAACTCACTGTGTGAGCGTCAAAGCACATCTCTGCACCACTGGAACACTACTTGAGTTATCATTGAGATTTAGGCTTGTAACTACTAATTCTCAACTATTTAGCCCCTGGAATGTGTTTCTGTGCAGCTAACCCTGACCCTAACCCTAACCCTAACCCTAACCCTTAACCCTTAACCCTTAACCCTTAACCCTAACCTTAACCCCACATTCTAGAACACAACCTCACATTCTAAACCACGACCTCACATTCTAGAACACGACCTCACATTCTAAACCACGACCTCACATTCTAGAACACCTCACATTCTAGAACACGACCTCACATTCTAAACCATGACCTCACATTCTAATTCATGACCTCACATTCTAGAACATGACCTCACATTCTAAACCACGACCTCATATTTTAGAACACGACCTCACATTCTAAACCACGACCTCACATTCTAAACCACGACCTCACATTCTAGAACACGACCTCACATTCTAGAGCACGACCTCACATTCTACAACACCTCACATTCTAAACCACGACCTCACATTCTAGAACACGACCTCACATTCTACAACACCTCACATTCTAAACCACGACCTCACATTCTAGAACACAACCTCACATTCTAGAACACGACCTCACATTCTAGAACACGACCTCACATTCTAAACCACGACCTCACATTTTAGAACACGACTTCACATTCTAAACCACGACCTCACATACTAGAACACGACCTCACATTCTAGAACACGACCTCACATTTTAGAACATGACCTCACATTCTAGAACACGACCTCACATTCTAGAACACCTCACATTCTAAACCACGACCTCACATTCTAGAACACGACTTCACATTCTAGAACAGTGGTCCACAACCCCCGTCCGTGGATCAATTGGGACCTGGCCGCACAACAAATAATTAATTTATTGTCAGAGTCTGAGCAATCATTTATTTTGAAGAGGACCGGATTCTCTAGTCTAGGATACATAAGAGCTTAGATTCTTGGCCAGGACCCGACCCGCAATTCGGGCCGGGTTCGGGTTCACATTTTCCGCTCTTCTGTCGGGCTGAGTCGGGCGGCCCAGGGGGCAGAGGCATGCACGTGTGTAAACATGCGCTAACCCTAACCCTAACCCCTAACCCCTAACCCCTAACCCCTAACCCCTAACCCCTAACCCTAAGGCCAACTCGCTCTGTGAGCGTCAAAGCACATCTCTGCACCACTGGAACACTACTTGAGTTATCATTGAGATTTAGGCTTGTAACTACTAATTCTCAACTATTTAGCCCCTGGAATGTGTTTCTGTGCAGCTAACCCTGACCCTAACCCTAACCCTAACCCTAACCCTAACCCTAAGGCCAACTCACTGTGTGAGCGTCAAAGCACATCTCTGCACCACTGGAACACTACTTGAGTTATCATTGAGATTTAGGCTTGTAACTTCTAATTCTCAACTATTTAGCCCCTGGAATGTGTTTCTGTGCAGCTAACCCTGACCCTAACCCTAACCCTAACCCTAACCCGTAACCCTTAACCCTTAACCCTTAACCCTTAACCCTTAACCCTTAACCCTAACCCCACATTCTAGAACACAACCTCACATTCTAAACCACGACCTCACATTCTAGAACACGACCTCACATTCTAAACCACGACCTCACATTCTAGAACACGACCTCACATTCTAATTCATGACCTCACATTCTAGAACACGACCTCACATTCTAAACCACGACCTCACATTCTAGAACACGACCTCACATTCTAAACCACGACCTCACATTCTAGAACATGACCTCACATTCTAAACCACGACCTCACATTCTAGAACACGACCTCACATTCTAGAACACGACCTCACATTCTAGAACACCTCACATTCTAAACCACGACCTCACATTCTAGAACACGACCTCACATTCTAGAACAGTGGTCCACAACCCCCGTCCGTGGATCAATTGGGACCTGGCCGCACAACAAATAATTAATTTATTGTCAGAGTCTGAGCAATCATTTATTTTGAAGAGGACCGGATTCTCTAGTCTAGGATACATAAGAGCTTAGATTCTTGGCCAGGACCCGACCCGCAATTCGGGCCGGGTTCGGGTTCACATTTTCCGCTCTTCTGTCGGGCTGAGTCGGGCGGCCCAGGGGGCAGAGGCGCGCACGTGTGTAACATGCACTAACCCTAACCCTAACCCCTAACACCTAACCCCTAACCCTAACCCTAACCCTAACCCTAACCCTAAGGCCAACTCACTCTGTGAGCGTCAAAGCACATCTCTGCACCACTGGAACACTACTTGAGTTATCATTGAGATTTAGGCTTGTAACTTCTAATTCTCAACTATTTAGCCCCTGGAATGTGTTTCTGTGCAGCTAACCCTGACCCTAACCCTAACCCTAACCCTAACCCTAACCCTAACCCTTAACCCTTAACCCTAACCCTAACCCCACATTCTAGAACACAACCTCACATTCTAAACCACGACCTTACATTCTACAACACGACCTCACATTCTAGAACACGACCTCACATTCTAATTCATGACCTCACATTCTAGAACACGACCTCACATTCTAATTCATGACCTCACATTCTAGAACACGACCTCACATTCTAATTCATGACCTCACATTCTAGAACACGACCTCACATTCTAAACCACGACCTCACATTTTAGAACATGACCTCACATTCTAGAACACGACCTCACATTCTAGAACACCTCACATTCTAAACCACGACCTCACATTTTAGAACATGACCTCACATTCTAAACCACGACCTCACATTCTAGAACACGACCTCACATTCTAGAACACGACCTCACATTCTAGAACACCTCACATTCTAAACCACGACCTCACATTCTAGAACACGACCTCACATTCTAGAACAGTGGTCCACAACCCCCGTCCATGGATCAATTGGGACCTGGCCGCACAACAAATAATTAATTTATTGTCAGAGTCTGAGCAATCATTTATTTTGAAGAGGACCGGATTCTCTAGTCTAGGATACATAAGAGCTTAGATTCTTGGCCAGGACCCGACCCGCAATTCGGGCCGGGTTCGGGTTCACATTTTCCGCTCTTCTGTCGGGCTGAGTCGGGCGGCCCAGGGGGCAGAGCACGTGTGTAACATGCGCTAACCCTAACCCTAACCCTAACCCCTAACCCTAACCCCTAACCCTAACCCTAACCCTAAGGCCAACTCACTGTGTGAGCGTCAAAGCACATCTCTGCACCACTGGAACACTACTTGAGTTATCATTGAGATTTAGGCTTGTAACTACTAATTCTCAACTATTTAGCCCCTGGAATGTGTTTCTGTGCAGTTAATGTCAAAAGGTTGTAAGAATAGAGACGTGTCACAAATGTGCTTCTCAGGCGCTAAAAAGTCGTTTGCGAGCATAAAAAGGGTAAGCATGGGTGTTTCTCTGGAATGCTATGGGATAGACAGGAGATTTCAAATGTATGTTGTGTAGCTTCCCAAGCTCTACTTTGTCAGACAAAATGGTTCAGATATCTCTTATGGTTTTCTCACAAATTGAATTTCCACGTTCTTGCTTCACTAAGGCCAACTCACTGTGTGAGCGTCAAAGCACATCTCTGCACCACTGGAACACTACTTGAGTTATCATTGAGATTTAGGCTTGTAACTACTAATTCTCAACTATTTAGCCCCTGGAATGTGTTTCTGTGCAGCTAACCCTGACCCTAACCCTAACCCTAACCCTAACCCTAAGGCCAAGTCTCTGTGTGAGCGTCAAAGCACATCTCTGCACCACTGGAACACTACTTGAGTTATCATTGAGATTTAGGCTTGTAACTTCTAATTCTCAACTATTTAGCCCCTGGAATGTGTTTCTGTGCAGCTAACCCTGACCCTAACCCTAACCCTAACCCTAACCCTAAGGCCAAGTCTCTGTGTGAGCGTCAAAGCACATCTCTGCACCACTGGAACACTACTTGAGTTATCATTGAGATTTAGGCTTGTAACTTCTAATTCTCAACTATTTAGCCCCTGGAATGTGTTTCTGTGCAGCTAACCCTGACCCTAACCCTAACCCTAACCCTAACCCGTAACCCTTAACCCTTAACCCTAACCCTAACCCCACATTCTAAACCACGACTTCACATTCTAGAACACAACCTCACATTCTAATTCATGACCTCACATTCTAGAACACCTCACATTCTAAACCACGACCTCACATTCTAGAACACGACCTCACATTCTAATTCATGACCTCACATTCTAGAACACAACCTCAAATTCTAAACCACGACCTCACATTCTAGAACACGACCTCACATTCTAATTCATGACCTCACATTCTAGAACACGACCTCACATTCTAAACCACGACCTCACATTTTAGAACACGACCTCACATTTTAGAACACGACCTCACATTCTAGAACACCTCACATTCTAAACCACGACCTCACATTCTAGAACACGACCTCACATTCTAGAACAGTGGTCCACAACCCCCGTCCGTGGATCAATTGGGACCTGGCCGCACAACAAATAATTAATTTATTGTCAGTCTGAGCGATCATTTATTTTGAAGAGGACCGGATTCTCTAGTCTAGGATACATAAGAGCTTAGATTCTTGGCCAGGACCCGACCCGCAATTCGGGCCGGGTTCGGGTTCACATTTTCCGCTCTTCTGTCGGGCTGAGTCGGGCGGCCCAGGGGGCAGAGGCGCGCACGTGTGTAACATGCGCTAACCCTAACCCTAACCCTAACCCCTAACCCTAACCCTAACCCTAACCCTAACCCTAAGGCCAACTCACTGTGTGAGCGTCAAAGCACATCTCTGCACCACTGGAACACTACTTGAGTTATCATTGAGATTTAGGCTTGTAACTTCTAATTCTTAACTATTTAGCCCCTGGAATGTGTTTCTGTGCAGCTAACCCTGACCCTAAGCCTAACCCTAACCCGTAACCCTTAACCCTTAACCCTAACCCTAAACCCACATTCTAGAACACAACCTCACATTCTAAACCACGACCTTACATTCTAGAACACGACCTCACATTCTAATTCATGACCTCACATTCTAGAACACGACCTCACATTCTAATTCATGACCTCACATTCTAGAACACGACCTCACATTCTAGAACACCTCACATTCTAATTCATGACCTCACATTCTAGAACACGACCTCACATTCTAATTCATGACCTCACATTCTAGAACACGACCTCACATTCTAAACCACGACCTCACATTTTAGAACACGACCTCACATTCTAAACCACGACCTCACATTCTAGAACACGACCTCACATTCTAAACCACGACCTCACATTCTAGAACACGACCTCACATTCTAGAACACGACCTCACATTCTAGAACACCTCACATTCTAAACCACGACCTCACATTCTAGAACACGACCTCACATTCTAGAACAGTGGTCCACAACCCCCGTCCATGGATCAATTGGGACCTGGCCGCACAACAAATAATTAATTTATTGTCAGAGTCTGAGCAATCATTTATTTTGAAGAGGACCGGATTCTCTAGTCTAGGATACATAAGAGCTTAGATTCTTGGCCAGGACCCGACCCGCAATTCGGGCCGGGTTCGGGTTCACATTTTCCGCTCTTCTGTCGGGCTGAGTCGGGCGGCCCAGGGGGCAGAGCACGTGTGTAACATGCGCTAACCCTAACCCTAACCCCTAACACCTAACCCCTAACCCTAACCCTAACCCTAACCCTAACCCTAAGGCCAACTCACTCTGTGAGCGTCAAAGCACATCTCTGCACCACTGGAACACTACTTGAGTTATCATTGAGATTTAGGCTTGTAACTTCTAATTCTCAACTATTTAGCCCCTGGAATGTGTTTCTGTGCAGCTAACCCTGACCCTAACCCTAACCCTAACCCTAACCCTAACCCTAACCCTTAACCCTAACCCTAACCCCACATTCTAGAACACAACCTCACATTCTAAACCACGACCTTACATTCTAGAACACGACCTCACATTCTAATTCATGACCTCACATTCTAGAACACGACCTCACATTCTAATTCATGACCTCACATTCTAGAACACGACCTCACATTCTAATTCATGACCTCACATTCTAGAACACGACCTCACATTCTAAACCACGACCTCACATTTTAGAACATGACCTCACATTCTAGAACACGACCTCACATTCTAGAACACCTCACATTCTAAACCACGACCTCACATTTTAGAACATGACCTCACATTCTAAACCACGACCTCACATTCTAGAACACGACCTCACATTCTAGAACACGACCTCACATTCTAGAACACCTCACATTCTAAACCACGACCTCACATTCTAGAACACGACCTCACATTCTAGAACAGTGGTCCACAACCCCCGTCCATGGATCAATTGGGACCTGGCCGCACAACAAATAATTAATTTATTGTCAGAGTCTGAGCAATCATTTATTTTGAAGAGGTACGGATTCTCTAGTCTAGGATACATAAGACCTTAGATTCTTGGCCAGGACCCGACCCGCAATTCGGGCCGGGTTCGGGTTCACATTTTCCGCTCTTCTGTCGGGCTGAGTCGGGCGGCCCAGGGGGCAGAGCACGTGTGTAACATGCGCTAACCCTAACCCTAACCCCTAACACCTAACCCCTAACCCTAACCCTAACCCTAACCCTAAGGCCAACTCACTGTGTGAGCGTCAAAGCACATCTCTGCACCACTGGAACACTACTTGAGTTATCATTGAGATTTAGGCTTGTAACTACTAATTCTCAACTATTTAGCCCCTGGAATGTGTTTCTGTGCAGTTAATGTCAAAAGGTTGTAAGAATAGAGACGTGTCACAAATGTGCTTCTCAGGCACTAAAAAGTCGCTTATGAGCATAAAAGGGTAAGCATGGGTGTTTCTCTGGAATGCTATGGGATAGACAGGAGATTTCAAATGTATGTTTTGTAGCTTGCCAAGCTCTAGTTTGTGAGTCAAAATGGTTCAGATAACACTACTCTTATTTAGGCTTGTAACTACTACTCAAATTGAATGTGTTTCTGTGCAGCTAACCCTGACCCTAACCCTAACCCTAACCCTAACCCTAAGGCCAACTCACTGTGTGAGCCGCCAAAGCACATCTCTGCACCACTGGAACACTACTTGAGTTATCATTGAGATTTAGGCTTGTAACTACTAATTCTCAACTATTTAGCCCCTGGAATGTGTTTCTGTGCAGCTAACCCTGACCCTAACCCTAACCCTAACCCTAACCCTAAGGCCAAGTCTCTGTGTGAGCGTCAAAGCACATCTCTGCACCACTGGAACACTACTTGAGTTATCATTGAGATTTAGGCTTGTAACTTCTAATTCTCAACTATTTAGCCCCTGGAATGTGTTTCTGTGCAGCTAACCCTGACCCTAACCCTAACCCTAACCCTAACCCTAACCCGTAACCCTTAACCCTAACCCTAACCCCACATTCTAAACCACGACCTCACATTCTAGAACACAACCTCACATTCTAATTCATGACCTCACATTCTAGAACACCTCACATTCTAAACCACGACCTCACATTCTAGAACACGACCTCACATTCTAATTCATGACCTCACATTCTAGAACACGACCTCACATTCTAAACCACGACCTCACATTCTAGAACACGACCTCACATTCTAATTCATGACCTCACATTCTAGAACACGACCTCACATTCTAAACCACGACCTCACATTTTAGAACACGACCTCACATTCTAGAACACGACCTCACATTCTAGAACACCTCACATTCTAAACCACGACCTCACATTCTAGAACACGACCTCACATTCTAGAACAGTGGTCCACAACCCCCGTCCGTGGATCAATTGGGACCTGGCCGCACAACAAATAATTAATTTATTGTCAGAGTCTGAGCGATCATTTATTTTGAAGAGGACCGGATTCTCTAGTCTAGGATACATAAGAGCTTAGATTCTTGGCCAGGACCCGACCCGCAATTCGGGCCGGGTTCGGGTTCACATTTTCCGCTCTTCTGTCGGGCTGAGTCGGGCGGCCCAGGGGGCAGAGGCGCGCACGTGTGTAACATGCACTAACCCTAACCCTAACCCCTAACACCTAACCCCTAACCCTAACCCTAACCCTAACCCTAACCCTAAGGCCAACTCACTCTGTGAGCGTCAAAGCACATCTCTGCACCACTGGAACACTACTTGAGTTATCATTGAGATTTAGGCTTGTAACTTCTAATTCTCAACTATTTAGCCCCTGGAATGTGTTTCTGTGCAGCTAACCCTGACCCTAACCCTAACCCTAACTCTAACCCTAACCCGTAACCTTTAACCCTTAACCCTAACCCTAACCCCACATTCTAGAACACAACCTCACATTCTAAACCACGACCTTACATTCTACAACACGACCTCACATTCTAGAACACGACCTCACATTCTAATTCATGACCTCACATTCTAGAACACGACCTCACATTCTAATTCATGACCTCACATTCTAGAACACGACCTCACATTCTAATTCATGACCTCACATTCTAGAACACGACCTCACATTCTAATTCATGACCTCACATTCTAGAACACGACCTCACATTCTAAACCACGACCTCACATTTTAGAACATGACCTCACATTCTAAACCACGACCTCACATTCTAGAACACGACCTCACATTCTAGAACACGACCTCACATTCTAGAACACCTCACATTCTAAACCACGACCTCACATTCTAGAACACGACCTCACATTCTAGAACAGTGGTCCACAACCCCCGTCCATGGATCAATTGGGACCTGGCCGCACAACAAATAATTAATTTATTGTCAGAGTCTGAGCAATCATTTATTTTGAAGAGGACCGGATTCTCTAGTCTAGGATACATAAGAGCTTAGATTCTATTGTGACCCACCCGCAATTCAGGCCGGGTTCGGGTTCACATTTTCCGCTCTTCTGTCGGGCTGAGTCGGGCGGCCCAGGGGGCAGAGGCACGCACGTGTGTAACATGCGCTAACCCTAACCCTAACCCCTAACACCTAACCCCTAACCCTAACCCTAACCCTAACCCTAAGGCCAACTCACTGTGTGAGCGTCAAAGCACATCTCTGCACCACTGGAACACTACTTGAGTTATCATTGAGATTTAGGCTTGTAACTACTAATTCTCAACTATTTAGCCCCTGGAATGTGTTTCTGTGCAGTTAATGTCAAAAGGTTGTAAGAATAGAGACGTGTCACAAATGTGCTTCTCAGGCGCTAAAAGTCGCTTATGAGCATAAAAAGGGTAAGCATGGGTGTTTCTCTGGAATGCTATGGATTGACAGGAGATTTCAAATGTATGTTGTGTAGCTTCCCAAGCTCTACTTTGTCAGACAAAATGGTTCAGATATCTCTTATGGTTTTCTCACAAATTGAATTTCCACGTTCTTGCTTCACTAAGGCCAACTCACTGTGTGAGCGTCAAAGCACATCTCTGCACCACTGGAACACTACTTGAGTTATCATTGAGATTTAGGCTTGTAACTACTAATTCTCAACTATTTAGCCCCTGGAATGTGTTTCTGTGCAGCTAACCCTGACCATGACCCTAACCCTAACCCTAACCCTAACCCTAACCCTAAGGCCAACTCACTGTGTGAGCTACAAATAACATCTCTGCACCACTGGAACACTACTTGAGTTATCATTGAGATTTAGGCTTGTAACTTCTAATTCTCAACTATTTAGCCCCTGGAATGTGTTTCTGTGCAGCTAACCCTGACCCTAACCCTAACCCTAACCCTAACCCTAAGGCCAAGTCTCTGTGTGAGCGTCAAAGCACATCTCTGCACCACTGGAACACTACTTGAGTTATCATTGAGATTTAGGCTTGTAACTTCTAATTCTCAACTATTTAGCCCCTGGAATGTGTTTCTGTGCAGCTAACCCTGACCCTAACCCTAACCCTAACCCGTAACCCTTAACCCTTAACCCTAACCCTAACCCCACATTCTAAACCACGACTTCACATTCTAGAACACAACCTCACATTCTAATTCATGACCTCACATTCTAGAACACCTCACATTCTAAACCACGACCTCACATTCTAGAACACGACCTCACATTCTAATTCATGACCTCACATTCTAGAACACAACCTCACATTCTAAACCACGACCTCACATTCTAGAACACGACCTCACATTCTAATTCATGACCTCACATTCTAGAACACGACCTCACATTCTAAACCACGACCTCACATTTTAGAACACGACCTCACATTCTAGAACACGACCTCACATTCTAGAACACCTCACATTCTAAACCACGACCTCACATTCTAGAACACGACCTCACATTCTAGAACAGTGGTCCACAACCCCCGTCCGTGGATCAATTGGGACCTGGCCGCACAACAAATAATTAATTTATTGTCAGAGTCTGAGCGATCATTTATTTTGAAGAGGACCGGATTCTCTAGTCTAGGATACATAAGAGCTTAGATTCTTGGCCAGGACCCGACCCGCACTTCGGGCCGGGTTCGGGTTCACATTTTCCGCTCTTCTGTCGGGCTGAGTCGGGCGGCCCAGGGGGCAGAGGCGCGCACGTGTGTAACATGCGCTAACCCTAACCCTAACCCTAACCCCTAACCCTAACCCTAACCCTAACCCTAACCCTAACCCTAAGGCCAACTCACTGTGTGAGCGTCAAAGCACATCTCTGCACCACTGGAACACTACTTGAGTTATCATTGAGATTTAGGCTTGTAACTTCTAATTCTTAACTATTTAGCCCCTGGAATGTGTTTCTGTGCAGCTAACCCTGACCCTAAGACTAAAACTTACCAGTAACCCTTAACCCTTAACCCTAACCCTAACCGCACATTCTAGAACACAACCTCACATTCTAAACCACGACCTTACATTCTAGAACATTCTAGAACACACCTCACATTCTAATTCATGACCTCACATTCTAGAACACGACCTCACATTCTAATCCATGACCTCACATTCTAGAACACGACCTCACATTCTACCTCACATTCTAATTCATGACCTCACATTCTAGAACACGACCTCACATTCTAAACCACTTCATGACCTCACATTCTAGAACATGACCTCACATTCTAAACCACGACCTCACATTCTAGAACATGACCTCACATTCTAGAACACGACCTCACATTCTAGAACACCTCTCATTCTAAACCACTACCTCACATTCTAGAACACGACCTCACATTCTAGAACAGTGGTCCACAACCCCGTCCCATGGATCAATTGGGACCTGGCCACACAACAAATAATTAATTTATTGTCAGAGTCTGAGCAATCATTTATTTTGAAGAGGACCGGATTCTCTAGTCTAGGATACATAAGAGCTTAGATTCTTGGCCAGGACCCGACCCGCAATTCGGGCCGGGTTCGGGTTCACATTTTCCGCTCTTCTGTCGGGCTGAGTCGGGCGGCCCAGGGGGCAGAGCACGTGTGTAACATGCGCTAACCCTAACCCTAACCCCTAACACCTAACCCCTAACCCTAACCCTAACCCTAACCCTAAGGCCAACTCACTGTGTGAGCGTCAAAGCACATCTCTGCACCACTGGAACACTACTTGAGTTATCATTGAGATTTAGGCTTGTAACAACTAATACTCAACTATTTATCCCATGGAATGTGTTTCTGTGCAGTTAATGTCAAAAGGTTGTAAGAATAGAGACGTGTCACAAATGTGCTTCCTCAGGCGCTAAAAAGTCGCTTATGAGCATAAAAGGGTAAGCATGGGTGTTTCTCTGGAATGCTATGGGATAGACAGGAGATTTCAAATGTATGTTGTGTAGCTTCCCAAGCTCTACTTTGTCAGACAAAATGGTTCAGATATCTCTTATGGTTTTCTCACAAATTGAATTTCCACGTTCTTGCTTCACTAAGGCCAACTCACTGTGTGAGCGTCAAAGCACATCTCTGCACCACTGGAACACTACTTGAGTTATCATTGAGATTTAGGCTTGTAACTACTAATTCTCAACTATTTAGCCCCTGGAATGTGTTTCTGTGCAGCTAACCCTGACCCTAACCCTAACCCTAACCCTAACCCTAACCCTAAGGCCAAGTCTCTGTGTGAGCGTCAAAGCACATCTCTGCACCACTGGAACACTACTTGAGTTATCATTGAGATTTAGGCTTGTAACTTCTAATTCTCAACTATTTAGCCCCTGAATGTGTTTCTGTGCAGCTAACCCTGACCCTAACCCTAACCCTAACCCTAACCCTAAGGCCAAGTCTCTGTGTGAGCGCCAAAGCACATCTCTGCACCACTGAACACTACTTGAGTTATCATTGAGATTTAGGCTTGTAACTTCTAATTCTCAACTATTTAGCCCCTGGAATGTGTTTCTGTGCAGCTAACCCTGACCCTAACCCTAACCCTAACCCTAACCCTAACCCTAACCCTTAACCCTAACCCTAACCCCACATTCTAAACCACGACCTCACATTCTAGAACACAACCTCACATTCTAATTCATGACCTCACATTCTAGAACACCTCACATTCTAAACCACGACCTCACATTCTAGAACACGACCTCACATTCTAATTCATGACCTCACATTCTAGAACACAACCTCACATTCTAAACCACGACCTCACATTCTAGAACACGACCTCACATTCTAATTCATGACCTCACATTCTAGAACACGACCTCACATTCTAAACCACGACCTCACATTTTAGAACACGACCTCACATTCTAGAACACGACCTCACATTCTAGAACACCTCACATTCTAAACCACGACCTCACATTCTAGAACACGACCTCACATTCTAGAACAGTGGTCCACAACCCCCGTCCGTGGATCAATTGGGACCTGGCCGCACAACAAATAATTAATTTATTGTCAGAGTCTGAGCGATCATTTATTTTGAAGAGGACCGGATTCTCTAGTCTAGGATACATAAGAGCTTAGATTCTTGGCCAGGACCCGACCCGCACTGGGCCGGGTTCGGGTTCACATTTTCCGCTTCTTCTGTCGGGCTGAGTCGGGCGGCCCAGGGGCAGAGGCTGCACGTGTGTAACATGCGCTAACCCTAACCCTAACCCCTAACCCCTAACCCTAACCCTAACCCTAACCCTAACCCTAACCCTAAGGCCAACTCACTGTGTGAGCGTCAAAGCACATCTCTGCACCACTGGAACACTACTTGAGTTATCATTGAGATTTAGGCTTGTAACTTCTAATTCTCAACTATTTAGCCCCTGGAATGTGTTTCTGTGCAGCTAACCCTGACCCTAACCCTAACCCTAACTCTAACCCTAACCTGTAACCCTTAACCCTTAACCCTAACCCTAAACCCACATTCTAGAACACAACCTCACATTCTAAACCACGACCTTACATTCTAGAACACGACCTCACATTCTAATTCATGACCTCACATTCTAGAACACGACCTCACATTCTAATTCATGACCTCACATTCTAGAACACGACCTCACATTCTAGAACACCTCACATTCTAATTCATGACCTCACATTCTAGAACACGACCTCACATTATAGAACACCACATTCTACATGACCTCACATTCTAGAACATGACCTCACATTCTAAAAACCACGACCTCACATTTTAGAACACGACCTCACATTCTAAAACACGACCTCACATTCTAGAACACCCTCACATTCTAGAACACCTCACATTCTAAACTACGACCTCACATTCTAGAACACGACCTCACATTCTAGAACAGTGGTCCACAACCCCCGTCCATGGATCAATTGGGACCTGGCCGCACAACAAATAATTAATTTATTGTCAGAGTCTGAGCAATCATTTATTTTGAAGAGGACCGGATTCTCTAGTCTAGGATACATAAGAGCTTAGATTCTTTCCCGACCCGCAATTCGGGCCGGGTTCGGGTTCACATTTTCCGCTCTTCTGTCGGGCTGAGTCGGGCGGCCCAGGGGGCAGAGCACGTGTGTAACATGCGCTAACCCTAACCCTAACCCCTAACACCTAACCCCTAACCCTAACCCTAACCCTAACCCTAAGGCCAACTCACTGTGTGAGCGTCAAAGCACATCTCTGCACCACTGGAACACTACTTGAGTTATCATTGAGATTTAGGCTTGTAACTACTAATTCTCAACTATTTAGCCCCTGAAATGTGTTTCTGTGCAGTTAATGTCAAAAGGTTGTAAGAATAGAGACGTGTCACAAATGTGCTTCTCAGGCGCTAAAAAGTCGTTTGCGAGCATAAAAAGGGTAAGCATGGGTGTTTCTCTGGAATGCTATGGGATAGACAGGAGATTTCAAATGTATGTTGTGTAGCTTCCCAAGCTCTACTTTGTCAGACAAAATGGTTCAGATATCTCTTATGGTTTTCTCACAAATTGAATTTCCAATGCTCTTGCTTCACTAAGGCCAACTCACTGTGTGAGCGTCAAAGCACATCTCTGCACCACTGGAACACTACTTGAGTTATCATTGAGATTTAGGCTTGTAACTACTAATTCTCAACTATTTAGCCCCTGGAATGTGTTTCTGTGCAGCTAACCCTGACCCTAACCCTAACCCTAACCCTAAGGCCAACTCACTGTGTGAGCTGCCAAAGCACATCTCTGCACCACTGAACACTACTTGAGTTATCATTGAGATTTAGGCTTGTAACTTCTAATTCTCAACTATTTAGCCCCTGGAATGTGTTTCTGTGCAGCTAACCCTGACCCTAACCCTAACCCTAACCCTAACCCTAAGGCCAAGTCTCTGTGTGAGCTGTGCCAAAGCACATCTCTGCACCACTGGAACACTACTTGAGTTATCATTGAGATTTAGGCTTGTAACTTCTATTTCTCAACTATTTAGCCCTGGAATGTGTTTCTGTGCAGCTAACCCTGACCCTAACCCTAACCCTAACCCTAACCCGTAACCCTTAACCCTTAACCCTAACCCTAACCCCACATTCTAAACCACGACCTCACATTCTAGAACACAACCTCACATTCTAATTCATGACCTCACATTCTAGAACACAACCTCACATTCTAATTCATGACCTCACATTCTAGAACACAACCTCACATTCTAATTCATGACCTCACATTCTAGAACACGACCTCACATTCTAAACCACGACCTCACATTCTAGAACACGACCTCACATTCTAATTCATGACCTCACATTCTAGAACACGACCTCACATTCTAAACCACGACCTCACATTTTAGAACACGACCTCACATTCTAGAACACGACCTCACATTCTAGAACACCACACATTCTAAAACCACGACCTCACATTCTAGAACACGACCTCACATTCTAGAACAGTGGTCCACAACCCCCGTCCATGGATCAATTGGGACCTGGCCGCACAACAAATAATTAATTTATTGTCAGAGTCTGAGCAATCATTTATTTTGAAGAGGACCGGATTCTCTAGTCTAGGATACATAAGATTTAGATTCTGGCCAGAATGTAACCCGCACCGGTCGTGGTTTAGAAATGTGAGGTTGTGTTCTAGAATGTGCTAGTTAGTTAGGTTAAGGTTAAGGGTTAAGTGTTACGGGTTAGGCCCAGGGGCAGAGTTAGGTTGTAACATGCACTAGAAACACATTCCA